>CATIWO010685591.1:0-17421 GCA_949673435.1 Macaranga tanarius | reverse complement strand
TGCAACACAGGGACAACTATTGGCAGCTGTGTCTAAAGATGCCAATAATAAAATGTTTCCTATTGCTTGGGCAGTAGTTGAAATTGAAAATCATATAACATGGAGATGGTTCATTGAAGTTCTGAAAGATGATTTGGAGCTACATGATAGTTGTGGATTGGTAATAGTCACTGATATGCAAAAGGTAAATTACTTAATGCAAATTTATTTTGTTGTTGATATTTATATGTTATTTCCTTTATTTTTCATGACTAATAGTTATATGAATTATGTGTGTTAGGGCTTAATGGGTGCTGTGCATGAGGTACTTCCTGAATGTGAGCACAGAATGTGTGCTCAGCATATATTATCAGCTTGGAGAAAAAAATGGAGGGGAGAGGAAAGAAAAAAGAAGTTTTGGAAATGTGCTTATTCAACATTTGAAGCTCAATTCAAAGAAAATCTCCAACAATTGTCTAAGCTTGGTATCGGGATAGTTGAGGACTTGCTATGTTATACCCTCATCAGCAATGGTGTAGAGCATTTATTGGTACTACCAGTAAGTGTGATGCAGTTGAAAATAATATAACTGAGACATTCAATGGATGGATCCTACAAGCAAGAGTGAAGATAATTTACACCATGCTTGAGGAAATTAGAGTTAAAGTCATGGAAAGGATCAAAGATATGAAAGAGTTTGCAACAAGATAGGAAACTGATATTGCTCCTATCATACAGGGTAAGTTAGATAAGAACAAGGAATATGCCACTGGGTGTGACATCATTTTTAATGGTGAGAGTGGATTTGAGGTCATTGAAGGAAATTACAGGCATACAGTTGACTTACATAAATAGAGTTGCACTTGTAGGTATTGGGAATTGAAGGGCATTCCATGTACCTATGCTATTTGTGCTATGTTCCATAGAAAAATGAATCCTGATTCTTTCGTTAGTAACTGGTTCACCAAAGAGACATACTTGAAGAGCTATTCCACTGTCATGCAACCAGTAAGGGGTATGACCTTATGGCCGGAGTCAGAGTATCCAACAATTATACCCCCACGGATAACTAAAAAACTTGGAAGACTAAAGAAGCAAAGAAGAAGGGATAAGGATGAACCAAAGAGACCTCATAAGTGGGGTACATATTTAAGGAGAGGAGTGCAAATGACATGTTCACTCTGCCACAATCAAGGTCATAACAAGCAAGGTTGTCCAATAAGAGGTCAATCACATACTGAGGTATGTAAGGAGAGGAGTATAAATTTGTATTTGCTATTTATTATGACACTTGGTGTTATGCATGAGGTTTATTTTAATTTACAGAATCCAAATATGGCAACTGGTGAGATAAATGGGCATAGACCAGAGCATACAAGTGGACAAACAATTGTGCCTACAAGTGACTATAGAAGTATGCTAACTGTGGACACCACACATGATGTAAGTGTGGAATATGCTCCAAATAATTCTTTTATTGGATCACATGTATGATACAACTACTATATATATTTTTTCTAAATACATTCATTAAATTTTCAAAGTTGTAATGGGTCTATGTTTTCAATAACAGACCAGTCAGAATTTTCCAAGTGAGAGAGGTAGAGGTACATTGGGTAGAGGCATATCTAGCAGAGGTAGGGGTAGAGCAATAAATGCACCAGGTAGTTGACTTATTGAAGAAAATAATGGCACTAAAAGGTATGCTGCACCCACAGAAGCTTCAAGAGCAAAATGAGCAATGTTTGTTGGATATGGAGTCTGTGGACTCGACAATGGGCTGATGGTTGAGAATGTAAGTTAATATTAGATTACAATTACAATTTATGTTATTATTATTGTATTTTACCTTGCAATTATGAAGTTTTTTGTGTACTAGTATGGGCTGCCTGAGCTAGAGTTGTCAACACAGCTCCAACATGCATGAAAAGTTCAGCTACTATCACTGGAGACTTGGGATTTAAACCTTATGGACTCAGGTAGAATGGAAAATTTGCAGTTACATCTAGACAACTGCAACAGCAACGACATAAGCAAAGATTTATCAAATGAAATGACCTACAGATTCCCATAGAAGCTGGAAGGTATTCTGCAGGTGCAAGACAATCTGCAACAATTCCAACCCATTATGCAGCTCCAAGTTAATGTGCAATAGCTCCTACCTATTCTGCAGCTCCAAGTCAATCTGCAACAGCTCCAACCCATTATGCAGCAGCTCCAGCTTAATTTACAACACACTTTACAATAACTCCAACTTAGTAAGACTGAACCAGCATTAGGAAACTATCCCAGCAAGTGCAAATAGCTCCAATATCATGTGGTGTTCCAAATGTTCTGGATGTTAGGCATTTTAGTGGCACTTTTTGGTTCTATTTTGGTTGTACTCAATGTAATTTGGTAAACTTTTTGTTGAGCCAATATCAGCTATACCTTTTTTGTTATATTTTGTTCTGCCATATTTTGGTATTGCTGGATATTTGTATCTTTTTAGAGTATATTAAATTTATAATACCATCTCATATTAATTCCATATTTTATTTATATTACTTATAAGTTTTGACTTTATTACAAATTGTATTGCTACATGAATATTCTTTATCAGAAAAGAAGATTGTCACTAATAAAAACACAGTTTTGCATTCATTGAACGACAAATTACATTGTTGTTGCACTACATAACTTTCTGCAAATTTTTTACACCCAAAAAACCACTTTTGCAGAAGCAAAATATTTCTCAGATTACATAAGCTGCTATAAACATAAGTAACCTAAATCACAGTAACATCTTTTTCTCAGAATTTGATTCATAACTTGCTTCCTACAAACATAACTAATACAATAAAAACTAACATAATGATGATCTTTCTTTGCATCTTTTGAACTATTTGTGCTCTATCTCTTTCCACTTCAATTTCTCGTATTCTTCTTAATAAACCCATTATAAAATGCCTTGAGTGATCAGAAACAGGAGGGTCGAACCATAAGAAATAGTTGCATGCTCCAACATTCTGTAACATAAGTGACGAACCTCCCATTAGAATTTCCCAATTTATTACATCCCAAATTGCCCAAATTCATTAAAACCCTAACTACTAAATTACTCAACAAAATTGATTAAATAGCACTAACCCCATAGTTTCTACACCCAAAGAATCTTCTACCAGGATTTGCACTTATCCACGATGTCTTCGTCGCAGCAAATTCACCACAATTGCAGAGTGGAGCCATGAACTGTGGTGCCTCCATTATTTGATACAAACTCCAATAACAACACACCACAGGTTAAATGGAAACCAACAACAGAATAGATTAAAGAGATCGAAGAAGATCATAAGAGAATCAATAAGTAATGGAATAAGAAGCCATCTATCACCACAATAAAAATGTAAGAAATTGTGGCAAATAGGAGAAATCGATTCATATGACTAAGATAGGAGGAAGTGTCGTCCATGTCACTTATTTACATCCCACCAACGCGCCTCTCTTTCGCGTTCATTCACTTGCATATCCAAGCTGTCAACACATTAAATAATGGTTAACTGGAGTGATATAGGCTAAAAATAGAAGTTCAGATGTACGATGGGCAATTTTGAAAGTTGAGGGGTTAAATAGACCAAAAGTGTAAAGTTCAGGGGTGAAAATGGGTATTAGGCCTTTTAGAAAATAAAATTTATTCCACTCCAATTGATATTTTTAGATTACCAATAAAAAATAAACTCTTATTTTCAACTTTACCCATATATTGGTTTTAGAGTTTGGTTGAAGTATGATTTTTGGTCTTTTTTAAAAGAGGATAATATAGCCATTTGCACCTATAATTATGCACATTAAATATAATTTTTAATTTTTGTGACACTATCTTAAACGACAATTAGAATGGAACGGAATGAGTATAAATAATAATCATGTTATCTTATTTTAAATAAATACTTAAAAAAATGTTAATGATGTCTTTTCAATAAATTCCAGTACAAGAAAATAGTGATATTGAAATGAAAAATTCCGATACAAAAAGTTAAAATGCATGGATTTGAGATGAAAAATTAATTTTACTTAAAAAATTGAAAACAGAAAAAAAAAATTGTTGCTAATTATTAGTAGGAGTAGATGGTGGGCAAATAGCGACAAAAACAGTAATGGACTTAGCAATGAAATTGGCAACGGATAAATTTCCGTTGTAAATTTATTGTGCAAATGTTGCCGCGTAAAATAGTATTTCCATTAGCAATGGACATTAAAAATAGAATTATTCTTGTTTTCCATTTATATTTGCACATATAGTGATGGAAAACTTTATATATATATATATTCATCTATTAAGTCAACTCATTAAGATTAGGGGTGTAAACGAACAGAGCTACTCGCGAGCAGCTCGTAGCTCGACTCGTTAAAAACTCGTTCGAGCTCGTATATTGAAACTCGTTTAATAAATGAGTTGAGCTCAAACTATATAAAGTTCAGCTCGTGAAAGATCGTAAACAAGCTCGAATAAGGGCTCGCGAACCGGCTCGTAATTTTAATATATTAATAATTTAATTTTAGATATATAATATATAAATTTTTATTCATTTAAATATTTTAAAAATATATTATTAGAAAAAATCATAATTTTATAATAAATTATTTAGTAAATTATTTATTTTAAATTATTTTAATGAATAATTTAAATTTATACATTGTATTTTTAGAAATTTTTTTAGCTTGTTTAGACTCGTTTAAGTTCGCGAACACTTAGTGGTCTAATGAGTTCGGCTCGTTTATAAATGAACCAAACCTGAACTAGCCAAAGTTCGACTCGACTGGCTCTCTTATACCCCTAATTAAGATCATATAATAATCCACCACTTGTCAAGTATTTCACAAAAATAATACTACGAAGCCGCGTTTTACTAATGAACAAGAGGTTTATAAATGGATATATTATCAAGTGGTTCGGTTTAAGAGCTATTAAGTAAATTAATTGTTTAATTATATATGCATTTGATAGATGCATCCATGCATGGCACTTTTTTGCGTAATTTTTGGACAAACGATATATACATATATACATACATTTAAGTTGGACCTAATTTTGGCATTTGCAAATTGAGTGTATGTGGAGTCCTCTTATGCTAATTTGTCCAAATTAGGGACGACTATATGAATGAAGTTGTTGACTGATTTTTTTTTTTTAATTAAAATAGAATATTTCGTACAACCATAAAAATAATGAAGCATATAAAATTATATATTTTCAGTCAAATTTGACCACCCAAGGTAGAAAATAAACACAGTAATAACAAGAACTAAAGAATAAAAAAAAAGCTAAAAAATGATAAAAGAAAATATAAGTTAAATTATTAAATAAAAAAGCAATCACCACAAAAAAAGGGCATCATAATATTTTGAAATACTTAAAAATTAATTTTTTTTGTAGAAAAAGATATATTTTTTTTATTATCGAGTAAACCAACTTATTAATTCACTGAAAATTTTGCTCTTAAATCAAGCTCAATTTAAAATATATAACCATCAAAATTATGACAAAAAGAACCTATCAAAAGGGAAACAAAATAAGCCGAAGCCAGAGGCCATAAAAAAAAATCTGTTAAGAAAGGAAGTTGATTGATTGAACGGTGGAACAGGCATGCCTTTTTTTTAGGTTAGTCGACTTGATTTACACATTACAACAACAACTATTATCAAATTCAACAACAATAATAATTATCAACTATTGTAATTATCAACAACTATTATTATTATTATTATAATAGTGGGTGTAGATAAGGACATTAAATTGAATATGAAACCTTTGAGTATAGACATGCGTTTGGACTTTGGACTCATATTCTCAAAATATTTAATAGTATTAGCATGATACATCTTGTAAATTTAATTTATAAATTAACTATTTAAATATTTTAATTTTATAAAAAATAAAACTTATAAATATTTTAAGGACTATTTAAAATAATTAAATGACATTTTTATTATAATTTAAAATAAAATTATATAGACACCTAAAATAGTTAAAAAGTATTTATAAATTATAATTTTAACAACTTGATGTGTTAAAATGAAATGATTAATTTATAAATTAAGAAGACAAATAGATAAAATATGTCAAATTCAAATAACCATAAATAAATTAAATAAGAGTTCTTTTGCATATATATATAAACAAATGGAATTAGACATTATTAAATTAATCATTGTTTATTTATAGTCATTTATATATTATCTGTCATACACCCAAAATAAATAATTATTTTTAATTTAGGTAAAAATAACTATTTATATAAATACACACATAACACATATACGGGTAACAAAAACCATTAAATCTAATTGAATCCTGCTAAAAAATTGATTTGAATTCAAGTTATTATTATCTAAAACAAAGGATTAGAAAAATTTCACAGGCAAAATTTTTGATTCAAAATCTGAAAATGGCTTGCTATAACCTTTTTTATGTGATAAATAATGAAAAAATTTTCCCACATACGTATTTTAATAACTTTATCTCCTAGGCAACCCCATTCTTCGATCTCAGACTTGAAAGCAGCAGGAATACTTTCTTTGCGGGCTTTTTCCTTATTGGTTTTTTTGCCTTGCTCTCACACTGGTTTGCTATGTTTTAGCTGTCATTGGCTCTGCCAATTCAAAGCAACCCTGCTACGGATTGGTTCTCTAAAAAGGAAGGGACTACCATTCGTGACCTGATCTACGAAGGGTATGTGGAAGCACAGGGGGAAATAGAATTAATTATATCAATCTAATATATAAACGATAAAATGCAAACCATCACTTTTTATATGCATGATAAAGGCCTTGCGTATTATTTCAAAACATTTTTATGATTAAATTGTAATTATGAATAATATATCTAACAAGAAAATTGTCATGTTTTGTTAATTATTTTTAAAAAGATTAATTCATCATTGTTGCAATTTAGATTTTTTTTATTGGAGTTATTTTATCAACAAGATTGAAAAAAATTTGTGAAAATTTTCCTTTACAAAATAATTTACATATAAAATTTTGATTGTATTTCAAATTTATCTTTTATATCAATAAAAATTAATTTATTTACTATATAGTTTATTTTAGTGATTAAGACAAGTACATGAAATGGACCACTGTGAAATAATTGGAATTGTAAGGTCTCCTTCGAGCTATGTGTGGTTGTGATTCTACGCAGAAGAATTGAGCCATTGATGGAGATTGAAAATGTTTTCCTCCTTAATTTGCAATTAATTTGTTTATATAAAAAATAAAAAAATCAATTATTAAAAAAATAAAGAATATATAAGAAATTGTTAATGAACTTCACATTGACCATTCTCCACCATTTACCAACCAAGTTGAGTATGCAATATGGAGAGATAAGGTTTGGAGTGATAAGGATGAGAATTGGAGTGATAGGGAGTTGACCAAGATATGATTGTGATTCCTAAAACGGAAAAGGTGCATTTAGGCCCTTCATGTTTGGTTCAGAGTTTAGATAGACTCTCGAAAGTTTTTTTTGGCTTAAAGATAAACCTAATGTTGCTGAATCGGGTCATTTAACTCCTTCAAAAAAAATCTGGCATCTGAAACAAATACAAAATGGTCCCTAAAATTAGTTTTCTATCAAAATCTTTTAAAATTTTAAAATTAATAAACAAAATTACCCTTAATTATTTTATTAATAGTATAATTTTTAAGAAAAATTATTTTATTTAATTATTAATTTTTACAAATATTAAAATAATTAAATTAAAATATATAATAATAATAATAATAATAATAATAATAATTATACTACTACTACTACTACTACTACTACAAACACCTCTCCTCACCAAATCACTCCTCTATGCCACCTCTCTTGCCACCCATCGCCTCATCCCTGACCTCCACCAACATCCTCCTTCCGCTGCTATTTTCAACTTCTTCCCTCTGACACCCACCTCACCGCCACTATAAAATTGTCATTGTCCACTGCAACCATTATGAACAGTAACAACAACCTATCTCCGCCCAAGATCCTTACTATCGTCCACCCACTGCCACTACCATTAGCAACAACAACATCAAAAATAAAAAGAAACACAAGCAGAACCAAATTTGGTAAGCACAGTCCTGCATCTCAAATTACCTCATGTTTTTCTACTTTGTAAATACTGCACATTCCTATCTAGTGACACAGTACCTAGATCAATTATCCAGGTAAGCACAGTTTGCTTTTCATTATATAGTACATAGCCATCTTTATTAGAATCTGTGCCATCCTGAGATTTGCGAGCCATTAACGAACATCAATTTCCACCATGTATTTCAAAGTGCTTGCGACATGCTATGTGATGTTTTCCTTGATCTACTATGTTGTTTTTAATTTCCTACCTTTTGTTTAGTGTTACAGCCTTTAAAGGTTTGCTAGGTTAGATTTGGATTTAGATATTTTGAGATCTAAGAGGTTAAGATTGGAGGTGGCTAAAGAAACGCAATGGTAAAGAGGCTAAAAAAAAATACAGGTGGAGATGATTTGTTAAGGACGATGAATACTATGAATTTGGAATTGAATAGTCTTATTTTTTTAATTTTTAATAATTTTAATTAATGAGTTTGATTTTGGTTGGATTTGTTCTTAGATTTTTAAATAATAATAATAATAATAATAATAATAATAATAATAATAATAATAATAATAATAATAATAATAATAATAATAATAATATCAATTTAATTTAAATTTTATATTTAAATTTAATTATTTTAAATTATAATTTTATTTATAAAAATTAATAATTAAATAAAATAATTTTTCTTAAAAATTATACTGTTAATAAAAAATTAAGGGTATTTTTATTTATTGATTTTAAAAAATTAAAACATTTTGATAGAAAACTAATTTCAGGGACCATTTTGTAATTGTTTCATATGCTAGATTTTCTTGAAGGGGTTAAATGACCCAATTTAGAAACATTAGGTTTATCTTTAAGCGAAAAAAACTTTCGATGGCCTATTTAAACTCTGTACCAAACATGAAGGGCCTAAATGCACATTTTCCCTTCCTGAAATAGAAGAAACGTGAAAAGTAATTCAAGAAGTCTAATTGGGATCAAATCACTTTAGGATAGTAAGTCAATTGAGCAATTTTTTTCCCTGTAAAATAGCTATGTAACAACATTAAAATAGCATTAAAACTGTGTATGATTATGGCCATATTTGTAACTTTCCTTCAATGTGTATACTGCTACAATCTGTAAGTCTATAAATAAGAAATAATCAGAACTCTCTTCTCATGCCTTTGATTGAGAAGTTTTCACAAATCTTGTTTAGCTTTCAAATATTCTTTATAGTATCAGAGTCTTCTTGTGAGGCAAGAGAGTTCTAATTTTTTTTTTCTGTTTATCAATGGCTTCCACAATCTCTTTAAACATTGCCAATTTTGTTACCCTCAAACTCACACCAGAAAACTATCCTCTCTGGCATGAACAGCTGCTTGCTTTAGCCGAAAGTCAAGACATGGTCGGGCTTCTTACAGGTGAGAAAGTGAAACCTACCATGTACATGTTTGGTAAAAACTTTGCAAGTATACATAATCGACAAGTAATAATAAAGATATCGTTCCTATAGAGATTTCAACCTATCCACCTATTAATCTATCTCTAATTGTTTAAAGCTTTCAAATATGATGATCAATTCCACTATAACTAACTAAAACTAAATGAAAATATAAAACCTAATTTTGAAATCAATTAAGTAAATCTAAAACAACCATTAGGAAATTAATTCACCTCATACTCATTAGCCAATTTCCTTCCCTTAATTGAATTATTCATGCAAATCCTAAGTTATCTAATGTCGTAATTACCTTTCCCAAGGCTAATTAACCTACTATGTAATCTTTAATCAAGATTATGCAACCCAATACTCATTGCAATTATAAACCCTAATTAATTAAATTATAAAGTTTAATCTCAACTTTTAAGGAATTAAATCAATTCAATCTATCTCTAGTACTGAACCAATTTAATTTATATTTATAGTTCCATTAAGACAATCAGCTCTCAATGTATAATCTTAATTCAAATCATGTCAATGCTAGCCAAACACAAACAAGCATTAATCTTAATAAACATAATTTTGCATAAATAAATAATTTATTGGAAAGGAAAATTGACTAATTCATGTTCAGATCCTTAATCCCCTAATGAATAAAAACCTAGCCAAACATAATGAAACTAAACTCTAAAGACAAGTAAAAGAAATCTATCACCAATTACAAGAATTAAGAAGAAGAAAAGAAATTCAATCTCTTGATATCTCGAATCTTCGATCTCCAATCTTGATCCTCGATAATTCCCTAAAGATCCTCCTTTTTCTGTCAAAAAGTCCCCTCTTATGTGTTCTCTTATTCTTTTTATAGTTTCCCTTCAACTCCCCTCAGATTAAGGTTTAAAGAAGTCAATTTAATCCTGTCTTTTTTGCATACACGGCCATGTAAAATTCATACACGCCCGTGTCTCGATCACATTCATCATCCGGGTATATACACGGCCATGTCTCGAGCCGTGTCTTAGGTAAGTAAATTTGGCAGCGCATTACACGGCCTGGAATATAGGCGTGTCCTAGCCCGTGTTCAGAGTATTCATATCTTCCAGCAGACTACACGGCCTAGTACATGGCCATGTCTTCAACCGTGTCATATAAGCTCTTTTGGTCCAAAACACTACACGACCAGGCATATGGCCGTGTCCTTACCGGTGTTCACAATAGCTTTAAAAATTAGCTTCAATTGCTCCAAATCTTTGACTAATCCGCATCCAATCTTGATTAATGACCTATAAATACAAAATAAGGATAAATATCCTATCTAAATACAAATTAATACAATTAAACTCAAAATTAACACAAATTTCCTACTTAAAATATAACAAAATATACTCTAATTAAATTCTCCCACACTTAAGCATTTGCTTGTCCTTAAGCAAAAATTACTCAATATATTATCACTAATATGAACAAAACTTAAAAACCACTTTTACTTGCACATTTAACACATTCTCCATTTAATATATACCTTATAACTCAAAAGCCTGGACAATAACTTCAAAATTAAAAGATATAATAAATTACCATGTGAAGAGCTATCCCCTTAATTATAACCAAAAATTTTAAAAATTAATATTTAAATAAAGCTAACCATTAATCTCATCATATTATTCTTTTATCATGAGTGTGTTTTACGCTCCATCTCATATAATTTTTCCTTTTTCCTATTGCAAATTGAATGCATCATTTGTGTGAGTACATTTTATGCTCCTTCTCACAAAAATTACATACAAAATAATAAAATTTTTTAAAATAAATTAAGCAAGTGCGTGTAACACTCCATCTTGCCTAACTCACACAAGACATGGTCTATAAATTAAACATTAATCTATGAGTCTCAATCATAACCAAAGAAAATTAGCATTAAGTTCATTAAATATCGAAAATCCCTTAACCCTTAAATTATCACCTAAGTTTAAGAATCACAAGCCAAACATTAATTGGAGAATATATCAACTATACAAAGAAACTAAATCATTTGAATGAAGTTCATCAAAGTGATAAGCACAATCAAATACTTAAGCATGAAATCCTAAATACAAAATAAACAACAAAAAATAAAAAATTTCAATTTTTAAATTATACTCCCCCCACACTTAATTGACACATCATCCCCAATGTGTAAAAGATACAAAAATAAAGGAGAAAAATAATGAGTACTCCCTTGATTTGAAAACGTATGATGGATCCGACGATGTGGAAGATTGAATAATCGAACTAAACAAAAATTGAAACAAAAAAAAAACAATGAAAGAGATAAAAAGAACACATAATACTATATAATATCCAGAAGTACATAATCCAAAATAAAAACAAAAATAAAAAACCAAAAACAACAGTTAGTTATCAAGGTCTTCAGCATCGTCTAAATCATCCACATCCTTATCATCATCAGCAGCAGCCTCATCCTCCTCGGCAGCAGTAGCAGCATCTAAATCTGCCTCATCAATCTTCGCCTCAAAATATGCATTGTCAGGCTGCGGAGTGAAAGAGGTCTAGGGCTCCATAGACTCAGAAGTGGTGGAAAAGAAAGTAGCAGGAGCAGGAGACATCGGAGGTGGCTGCATACCCCTCTCAATTATCAGTGATATAATGCACTGCTATTGCCAGTCTAACTGAGAGTGAATGTGCCTGAGCATAATCTCGTGTCGTCTCTGCGTCGCCTCCTCGTGTTGTTGTGCTACCTCAATACGAGCCCATGGGTCAGCAGGAGGAACAGGAGCTGGTGGAATAGGATCATCGTAAATAGGATCATCCACACCCTCAACTCCCTCTGGTGCCCCCTCACCAGGTGCAGCACCATCTATCAGCACATAGACATCACCTCTCTTCTCTATGAGGCACATAGATCGGAATGTATCCATAGCCAGAGCAATCATATGACCACTCCTAGTCAATCCCGTCAAATCAGCAATACCCCTAGGTTCTTGGCCAACCTAGTGACATAGCTCCCTCTACATAATGCTTATCGTGACTTATTTGACATAGTGTTAAAATAAGTCGTAAATCCATAGCTAAGGTTACAAGTCATCCAGACATCAAGCATGATAATTAAAATATGTCATAGACCGTCACAACTTCGATGCTCTCACGGACGACCACAAATCGTGTAAGCAATAATCCGATGCAATACTCTCAATACCGGAGATGTGAAACACGTGCTCTTAGACTTAGTAGGCTCATATCTATCCTAGAACTCAGGACGTGCATGTAATCTCCAAAATGCCCTAGCATGTGAACCCGACCCATGCGATAAGGAGTTTTGATATAACTCCATCGTAATAAAAGGCTCTCTATATAATCATAGGGCAATCCTAAATTCAGAAATAGATAATGAGAATTGTTTTCCCCCCAATCAAAATTGAACTACCCTAGGTTTTTCATAATCCATGCCTTTTTTATCTAAAATAAATGAAGTAAGGAATTCAACTAGTAACTCAGTATAACTCGGGTCCCGAATATCAATCATGTCCCTCCAACCCTCTTGATTCAATCGACTGTGAATATCCCCCCACAATCTTATTGTCTCTAAATTCGAATGACTGGGGTATCTATTTTGCTCAATTGGAAGAGTTTTGAGGGAATTTACCTTGACTTAAATCTTTCGGTTGGAGAATTAGAGAAGTGAGTGAGGAGCGGCAGCGCCGGACGATGAAGAGGCCATATGCGGCGGCAGGTCGGCGGTAGGCACTTACAAAAGCTGTGAAGGTCGTTACCTATCTTTATTAGCACACGTTTTTACTTTTTTGGCTGGAAGAGCAGACATGGTTAAGTAGAATTCGATGAAGGAAGAGAAGAAATCAAGGGAAAATGGTTAGGTTTCACCAGAATAGTGATCGGAATTCCAATTTTGGCAGTTAGGTGAGAGGAAGGAGGAGATAAATCTAATAGGTGCGAAGAATGAATTTAAAAATTCCTAATTATTCACATATAAAATCAGGCAATACATCGGCGTGTAGGTTGAACACGGGCATGTATCGCTTAAATTAGGGATTTTTCAAATATACACGACTCAAAACATAGGCATGTCAGTACCCGTGTATCCTTTTGTCAATTTCAATTGATGTTAACATGGGATACCACACGGGCGTGTCCCGGCCTATATATCTTGCTGTCCTTTTTCTCATTGTTGAACACGGCCTCGCAAACGGGCGTATTGTGGCCCGTGTATGTCTCTGTCTAAAATATATGAAATCAACACAGTCAGTCATATGGGCGTGTTCTCTACTGTGTATCTCTCTGTCTCAAATTGTATATCTGGACACAGCCTAGGACACGGGCGTGTCACAGTCCGTGTTTCCACTTCTTGCTCTTATTTTTTTATTTTCTCGTCTCTCTTTCATTCTATTCATTGGTGAACCTAAAACATAAACATAAATACCAAAATAAAAGCATCTATCCTAGAAAACTACTTAACTAAATAAAAATATAACTAAAAATTTGGGTTGCCTCCCAATAAGTGCTAATTTAAGGTACTTAACTTTAGCCTAATATATCAAAGCTACTTGGGATGAGAATTGGCATCCAAGGAAACACTTTCCTTCTCCCTTGCCCACAAACGTCCATAATAGGATTTACATCATTGCCCATTCACTTTGAAACGCTCGCCTTTGTCATTTTCAATCTCAATGGCACTATGAGGGAATGTTTGCACCACCTTGAATGGTCCACTCCATCTAGACTTCAATTTACCTGGAAATAAACGAAGACGTGAGTTAAACAACAACACTAAATCACCAACCTGGAAGTCCTTTTTCATAATATGTGCATCATTCTACTTTTTTGTCTTTTCCTTAAAGAGTTTGGCATTTTCATAAGCTTGGAGGTGAATTTCATCTAACTCATTGAGTTGTAACAACCTTCTCTCTCCCACGGACTTCAAATCAAAATTCAGTGTCTTAATGGCCCAATATGCTCGATGTTCTAACTCAACAAGTAGATGACATGCCTTTCCAAACACCAACCTATATAGTGACATACCAATTGGTGTTTTGAATGCCGTACAATAAGCCCATAATGTGTCATCCAACTTTGTAGCCCAATCCTTCCTTGAACTACTAACTGTCTTCTCTAGAATCTTCTTAAGCTCACAGTTCGTTACCTCCACTTGTCCACTTGTTTGAGGGTAATAGGGTGTGGCAATTTTGTGATGCACACCATATTTTTTTAATAAGGCCTTAAACTGATGATTGCAAAAATACGACCCCCCACTACTAATAATAGCACATGGTACACCAAATCTTATGAATATCTTCTTTAGAAACTTAAGCACTACCTTTGTATCATTTGTGGGTGTTGCCAAAGCTTCTGCCCATTTAGACACATAATCCACGCCCACAAGAATGTATTGGTTCCCAAAAGAAGATGGAAAAGGTCTCATAAAGTCTATCCCCCATACATCAAAGATCTTAACCTTTAGAATTAAAGTAAGAGGTAATTCATGATGTTTAGACATGTTTCCAATACGTTGACATGGATCACAATATAGGACAAACTCTCTAACATCCTTAAATAGTGTTGGCGAAAAGAAACCACTCTTCAATACCTTAGCGCCTGTTTTGGATGCTCCATAATGTTCTCCATAGCTTGACCCATGACAATGTGTTAGAACCTCTAGCACCTCTGTATCTGGAATGCACCTCCTAATCATACCATCTCCACAGATTTTTTAGAGATAAAGATCCTCCCATAGGTATTGCCTCACCTCATACAACAGCCTCTTCCTTTGTTGGCGTTATAATCCCTCCAATAGCACCCCTCTAACTAAATAATTGGCAATGTCAGCATACCAAGGGGTTGCTATGTGGTGTAGTGCTAAAAGGAACTCATCCGGGGAACTATCTCCAATAGGCTTTAGTGCATTCTCCTTTTCCTTTTTTAGACGTGATAAATGGTCTGCCACTAAGTTCTCCAAGCCTTTTTTATCTTTGATCTCAAGATCAAATTCCTGTAATAATAAAACCCATCTCATTAGTCTTGGGTTGGCATCCTTTTTAGCAAGTAGATGTCGAATGGCAGAATGGTCTATGTAGATGATAATTTTTGACCCCAAAAGGTAGGAATGAAAATTTATCTACAGTAAAAACCACCGCTAACATTTCCTTTTCTGTGGTAGTGTAGTTAAGTTGAGCCTTCGTTAGTGTGCGACTAGCATAGTAGATCACATGTAGATAGTTGTCCTTCCTTTATCCTAAGACAGCTCATATGGCATAGTCACTTACATCACACATTATCTCAAAAGGTAAGGACTAATCCGAAGGTGTAATAATTGGTGATGATACCAATGTCTTCTTTAACCTATCAAAATCACTCAAACACGCATCATCGAAGACAAATGGTACATCCTTAATTAATAAGTTAGTCAAAGATTTGGCAAGTAATGAAAAATCCTTAATGAAACGTCGGTAAAAACCGGCATGCCCTAAAAAACCTCTAACTCCCTTAAGTGATATAGGTGGTGGCAACTTTTTAATGATCTCTGTTTTGGCTCGATCTACTTCGATTCCCTTGCTAGAAATTCTGTGACCTAAGACTATCCCTTCTTCTACTATAAAATGACATTTTTTCTAATTAAATATAAGATGAGTCTCTTCACATCGCTTTAAAACTCTGTTAAGGTTAGCTAAATAAAAATCGAAATAACCACTAAAAATAGAAAAATCATCCATAAATACCTCCATAATATTCTCAATTAAGTCAGAAAATATTGTTATCATGCAATGTTGAAAAGTAGCGGGTGCATTACACAACCCAAAAGGTATGCGTCTATATGTAAATATGCCATAAGGACATGTAAATGTGGTTTTCTCTTGGTCCTCGGGATAGATAAAAATCTGATTATAGCCCGAGTACCCATCAAGAAAATAATAATAGGCATGGCCCGCTATTCTCTCTAACATTTGATCAATAAAGGGAAAGGAAAAATAATTCTTCCTAGTGACATTATTTAACTTCCTATAATCGATACACACTCTCTACCCATCTACCACTCTCTTAAAAATGAGCTCTCCTTCATCATTCTCTACCACAGTCATCCCACTCTTCTTTGGTACATATTGTACTGGACTAACTCACTCACTATCAGAAATAGGATATATGATTACTGCATCCAATAATTTCACTATCTCCTTCTTTACTACCTTTTTCATATTTGGGTTTAGCCTCCTTTGCCTCTCAGCTATGGGTTTATGTCCATCCTCCATATGTAACCTATACATGATAATAGAGGGACTAATTCCCTTTATGTTAGAAATCTGCCACCCTAATGCCCTAACGTGCCCCCTCACTACCTCACACACCCTTATCTCTTGATCAACACTCAGTTTATTAGATATTATAATGGGTAATGTGTTATTTTCACCTAAGAATGCATATCTCAAATGGTTAGGCAATGGTTTGAGTTCTAACTTAGGGAGTTTTTCAATGGATGGAGGTGCAAGGTTGTCACTTCTAATTAAGAGGTCAGGTTTAGTGAATATGCTCTCATCCTCATCCTTAGTGTCAATAGCATTTCACTATTCATCATCACTAGTTGATATATACTAATCCACAAGCGTACAAAATCGTATCAAGTAGTAAATAAAGATATCGTCCCACAGAGATTTGGTGATGACTATTGTAATACTCACAATATTTGATTGTTTAGACAACGAAATAGGGTTTGTAATTTCAAGAAAATTAAACTAAATTAAGAAAAATAAAAACACAAATTCAATTTAAATTTTAAAAGCTAGGATTCTTATTTCAATTGACCATTTCAAAGGATTGATTACACCCTAGGTATATACTAGTTCTAATTCATTTTGAAGGGATCTTAACAATTATAGATCTTCCTCTCAGATAAACCTATAATTAAATCAGAAT
>CATIWO010685449.1:0-15212 GCA_949673435.1 Macaranga tanarius | reverse complement strand
GGTAATGAAATATTCATTTAAATTAAAGAGTTTGTTTATTTGAGTATTTACCCTTAGTATTATATTAGATAAGTTTATTATCAAGAGTTGATAATATGAGTGATAAACTTATTTAGTACATATACTATAAATATTCATAGTCATTGGATTAATGTTTGGGTAGTATTAATCTCTAGACTATTACCTCTGTCTTTTTTCCTTGATCGGTATGTGATATTGATAGTGGGAGGTAGTGAGTATCATACTACTTGATATGAGATATCAGAATAGACATGTGGATACTCATGTGATAAGTGGATTGAATGGTGATGTAAGATTTATAATTGCATAGGTGTTCACTTAAGTCAACAATCACAATCTTGGATATAATGGTACATATGGTCCTTTGACCTGAGGTGACACGGTCATCCACATATGGTTGGTTAGAGTTTGTTACTGCTTACATACATGTGCTAGCCACGTATGGGTATATGGCGTGTGGTGGCTTTAATTGGTTATATATAGGGATGAGTGATCGGCTAAGATGGAATTCATTACCTGGAGTGAACCGGGATAAAATCCTATGCTATCTAAGTTATTCTTGATGAATAAGTACCTGACCAAGTCAAACTTGACTTACCCAAAAGGAGTTTTGATACTAGAAAAGAGTTTCTAGTAATAGTCGTGTTTTATCAAGAATTGAACTTCAGATGAGGTCATATGATTAAGGCAATTAGAGTTTGACTAAACTATAACTCTAGCCAATATTGGGATCTTGTAATGAAGAGACATTTAGTGCACGGTAATGATGTTTTGTGGTTCTTACAGATCTACATAAAGTATTCATTTATAATTGGGTAGTCGTGATATCTATGTTAGGGGTCACTCACAACTTATGGGAACTAAATGTGATTAATTGGGATTTTCACATTTAGTGTGGAAAGGTGTTTCCATGATATTAAGTGTTAATAGTATTTCCTATTGCCATTTAGACTTAAACCTAGTAAGTCACACACATAAAGGTTGCACTTGATAAGACTAATATTAATTTGATTATTAATTAAAGATTTTAATTAATCAATTGAATTAATTGAATTAGATTTGTGCGTATGCGGGGATCTAGCATATCCTGAAATCTAAATTCAAAGATTGGGATATAATAGTAATTAAATAAATATTAATTTGGACTTGATTTAATATGTGATATTAAGTTCAAGGACTAGATTAATATTTGCCTCCTAATGGATTTCTATATGGGCCATAAGATGGACTTAGTAAATTAATATTGATGGACTTATGCATGGGCTTTATTTAAAGAGTTTGAGTTAGCCCACAAGTTGTCTTATGGTATGGAGTGGGTCTTCTTTAAGTGTAGAGAAGCCTATGTACCCATAACCTTAGCCCATATCCATTAAGTGTTAATGATATTAAGGCTAAGGTTATCCATGTAACTAAACACTACCTACTCATATATAAAGCAAGGCCATGCATATAGCTTGAGTAGGAGACACTGAAGCTATTATCATATTATTTATGTTAATAGTTAGTGGAGTGTGTAGAGACAAGCTATAGCAATGCATGTAGCTTGAGTATAAGATACTCAAGCTATGGCTATGCATGTGGCTTGAGTATAAGATAATCAAGCTTTTATCATATTGTTTAATATTGATAGTTAGTGGAGAGTGTAGAGACAACCAACTCACAACTCCATTTGCACATTTTGAGAGCATTTTAATATTCTTACAAAAGGAGAGAAAAGTTAAGAGAGTGTCTTATTCCTTCTTCTTCTTCTTCAAGTATGGAGAATACTATTATACACAAGTGTTGTGTGCTTTCAAGCTTAGGCCATTGTTGTACAAGGGTTGTACAAGTACCACACCATCATCTATTAGAGGTTACTTCCTTATTCCATATGTCCTAGCTTAGTGAGGTACTTGCAAGCACCTTGGGTCATAGAGGATAGGCTTGTGGCTAGAGCATCACCATCCTTGGAAGTCTTCCTTGTCAAATCCATGTGTATTAAGCTAGAGGCTTCATATTTAGGGAGCTAGAAGCTTGTAGATTAGCCTCAACCAAAGCTTGTAAAGCGTGCTACTAGCTAAGAGTTTTGTAAGTGTTACTAAACCCTTAGTTGCTAGGTCTTATGTTATGAATGCATGACTTGGTTGATTGTTAATTAAATGTTATCCTTGATGCATGTTTAGCTATGTAAGAGTACATGTGATATGATCTATGGGCATGAAAGTGTTTTGTGTTGGATGCAAATGTTACATGTAATCAAATTTTTTAAATTTAGCATTTTTATTATTACACTATCACACTTTCCTTCAGTTAGTGAAGTTTAGATGACCTAGAAAGCCTAAGCTCATCTTTTGAGGGGAACGTCGTCTTTTTCCATCTTGTGTAATTTCTACTATTGTAGTTGAGAAATTTCTTAGGCAGGGGTGTCAAGCCTATTTAGCCTATGGTGTTGATAAAGAATTGAAGGAGCCTAAGATAGAGGATATTCCGGTAGTTTATGAGTTTCTTGATGTATTTCTAGAAGAGCTTCCTGGATTACCTCCTGATAAAGAAATTGAGTTCCCTATTGACTTGCAACTTGGTACAACTCCTATCTCTCAAGCACCCTATAGAATGGCTCTAACCAAGTTAAGGGAGTTAAAGGTTCAATTACAGGAACTTTTGGATAAAGGTTTTATAAAGCCTAGTATTTCACTAATGGGAGCTCCGGTACTATTTATGAAAAAGAAAGATGGTTCTTTATGATTATGCATAGACTACAGGCGACTCAACCGGATGATGATACCGAATAAGTACCCATTAACTCGTATTGAAGATCTTTTTAATCAGCTTTAAGGTGCTAAGGTTTTCTCTAACATTGATTTGTAGTATGGGTATCATCAATTGAAGATTAAAGAGGTAGATGTGCCTAAAATAGCTTTTTGAACCCGTTATGGACATTACGAATTTCTTGTAATGCCATTTGGGTTGACAAATGCTCCAGCTGCTTTCATGGACCTTATGAACAGAGTGTTCTGACCCTACCTAGATAAATTTGTTATTGTATTCATAGATGATATCTTGGTGTACTCAGGCAGCAAATAAGCTCACGAGAAACAATTGAGGATTGTTAGAGCATTTTTAATGGCTTCTTAATTAAAGTTCCAAGTGCCAATGATTACTAGGGTCTCACTATCATATGCTTCCACATTCAGTTTAGGTTTCAGAGTTAATAATGCCTATCTACTTTCTTTGCTATTATGGTTTTTCAAGCAATGCAAAACATGGTTTCTAAGTGAGGAGGTGCCATGTATTTTAAAATGACAATTGTAAATAGAAGCATAATACTTACACTTTGCCTTCACAACCACACCTGCTTCATCATGTATTTGCTTAATATGCTCCCAACATGGTGCTCTTTTTTCAGTCTCTTTCCCTTTTTTAGAGGTAATAGGTTGCTGCTTCCCATGTTCTGATTCTGATGCCTGAGTGAGAGTGACATTGTTGTCACTTTCTTTTGGAGCTTCCACCATAGACTTTCTTTTACTAACAGAACTAGTGTTTTGATCCATCTACCAAAGCACAAATAGTAAATAGAGTTAATTAATTAAATTTGGATATAGTGTGAAAAAAAAGTGAAAAGTTTTAAGTAGGTAACAAACACACCTTATAGAATTAAGCCTCCAAGTGAATCAATTAACCACAATCACTCAAAGAGCTAATTAATTAAATTAGCTTCCACCCTTAACTTTAAGAATCGTAGTCATAGGATCAAGTGATTCTCATTATAACAGAAATCATACATTATGCTTCCACCCTTATATTTTGATTTTGTGCACAAAATAATATGCACAGAATATGGAAGTCACACACTACGAAACTTAAAACAAATAAAAAGCACATATTAATTTGTTTGCCACACCTTAATAAAATCCAACTATCCAAGTTATCAGTTACATGCACATGCATCCAGAAAATTAATCCATATACGATATTAAAGGACAGATCGACCAATAGAGAGTGATGAACAGATCGACCAAAATAAACCATTTAGCCATTAACTAAAAGGTATAACACATTACACATGCATGTATTTGAAGACCACAGAAGTGATAGAATAAATATAATAATACATATAAGTACAGAATCAACCAACAACCAACAGATCAACCCCAACCGATCAAACCCCAACAGATCGAACCCCTAACAGATCAAACCCCGACATATCAAAGCAAAATAGAAAAGTTAGAAGCACAGATGCATGCAGATCAATGATCATCTATGAAAGTAAAACAGATGAAAGTAACATATGAAATATTTGTAAAAAATATATCAACATATGAAATTAACCAATGTATTTTCCAGAAATTAAAAACCAAAAATTTTAAAAAAAAAAACAAAAATCAACAAATTTTCCAATTAACAAATGAACAAAACCCATAAGTTATAACTGAGATCATGAACAAACATTACAAAAAATATATTTATATAATGGCACAGAATCAACCAGATCGATCCCCAACCCCAAAAGTGCAAAAACACTAACATGCATAGAAAGAATAGTTATATAGACACAGTGAAAAAACCATTACCTTTGAGTGAGATCTTCTCAAGATAGATCCACTGAAGACTCAATAGTTAAGAGAGATCGATAGAGGAGATAGATCGACAGAGGAGAGAGATCGATAGATGAGTGAGATCTGCTCTATGCCATGAGTAAACACTGTGGTCAAACTCAAACCGAAGGCATCAATCACAAGATTTAGAAAACAGAGAGTGACAAGAGACTAGTAGACATAAATTATGAGATAAAAGAGTGATGAACAAATACGAAGAAGCAGGTGATAGCAGCGAGAGATGAAGATATCAAACAAGGAGTTTGATTTTATGGGTTAGGGTAGGATTTGTCTGGGACTGGAACAACGAAAGGGTTAGGGAAGAGGAGAGAACAGAGAGTTGAGAGAGACAGGCGGCGGTAGTGAGAGGAGAGTAAGGTTAGAAATGAACTAGGGTTAGGAAATATTCTTTATATACTTAGGTCAAATATATAAACGACGCCGTATGATATAAAATATACAATATATATATATATATTTGAAAATTCAAAAATTCGGTCGGTTATAATCCCTGAACCGAACCGACTTCTAAGAAATAGAAAATACATTAAAACTTGATCGAACCGCCCTCCGATTTTCTACTAAACCAAACTGATGTAAGAAATTGGCTCGGTTTTAGGTGGAACTCGATTCGCGGTCGGCATATGCACACCCCTAATTAAAACCAACTAAATTTGTCATCATCTATCAATTTAAAACTCACATGCTTCATTAATATATTCCTTTCATGAGGTATAACATCATACACACACATATTACATAGCAATGTTCATTAAGGAGGGGAATACAAATTCATACAAATTGACATCCGGAAAAGACATGACATATGGATATCACAGACAATAATAGACGAAAATTATACATTAGTAAGTGTTGCTAAATAACATCTAAATTTCATATGCTCCTTGTTCAAAGATTGTAACTTCTCCCATTAATTTTCTCAGAAACCAAAAAAATAAAAAATAAAGCAAACAACTGAAAACAAGAATACCCACTTGACTTCTTTGAATTACACTAGCTAATTCTATATACACGATTTTAATTACATTGATTAATAAAGAAAAAGAGGAGAAATATGTAGAGGAAAAATGAGAGTAGAGAGGAAGAAGAAGCGGAGAAACTGGTTTAGAAAAAATTAGAATAAAAATAAAAATAAGTTATGTAAGTAACGTTAAAATTTTAATTGGAAAGCATCTTTAATTAGTTTTCCAATACCTGTTATAATTTAGAAAATTTAGAAAATAATTTTCTAGTTTCCAAATTAGAAAATATCACAATTAAACAATAAAATTTTATTTTCTAATTTTTTTGAAAAAATATTCTGAAAAATATGTCTTATTTTCCAAAACTAAACAAGCCCTTAGGTTTTTTTTAACTTAGCTTAATTTTTTTAAAATAATGGCTTTTACTACGATATAAATATTTATACCTATAAAAATAGAATTAGAACCATTAAATTAATTTTTATTTAATTACAACTATTGATTATCTTGGTATATCAATACCTGTAAAATATATCAATGACTATAATTAATTAAATATTAATATAATGATCTTAATTTCAATTGTATAGATACAACTGTTTGTATTATATAATGACTCTAAAATAATACTATTAGTCAAATTAAAAAAAACATTACCATACAACTAAAAAAAGCATCTTAGAATACTCAAAAAAACATAACAGAGGAAATTTACATTATATTTTAATACATCAAAAGTAAATTAAATTAACAGGATAACAATTTTGTCCAACCTAAATAAACATACATAATATTATATATTTTTGTAAAAAGCCTAAAAAATAAAACAGAAACTAAGGAAATTAAATCAGATAATTGATACCCAAAATTGAAGACTTAATCTTCTTTAATGTTTTCCTGAGTTTCTAGCATTTGCTTAGGAGTGACATACTGGCTAGAAACATGATCATATGTAGAATGTAAGCTTGAAAATCCTCAATGTTAGGTTGGTTAATAACTTTATTAAATCTTTTTTCTTAAAATGATAAATTACAGTAATTTATCTTTGAAAAACAACTACTTAATTATATGCAGCATATAATATATCAAACTAATTAATTCTTCCTTAAGTTTTAGAATAAAATCAATATTAATTTCAACGAAAAAATAACTTATGGATAATGTAGCTAGGAAAATAATTTTTAAAAAAATTGGAAATAAAAATAGAGCAATAGTAAAACTCTAATTTAAAAGTTAATTAAGTAATTATTTTTTACATTAATAATTTTTCAATGCAAATATAAATTTATAATTAAAGAAAAAACATATTAATTTTAATCATTAAATGAACAAATGTAATATAAAATATAAATAATTTTAAAAAAGCTAAGTGATGATAAAATATCATTGTAGTTTTAAAAGATAACCAATCATACAAAGAAAATAAATAAAATATAAAACTTGTTGATAAATATTTAAAAATGTTTATTTTTTAAACACAATATACGATGTAGTTAATTACATATTTTTTATATAAATTTTGAAATAAATTTTATAAAATATAATCTAAAAATAACTCTAATTCTTTAATTGGAAAATGACATATATCAAATATAATAATCCATTATTTTCAGTATCTATATGATATAAATATATCAGTTGTGTTACCATGAATAAGTTGTCAAAGATGGGGGACAGAGTTTTGTTTTTTTAAATGTAAAAAATAGTAACAATGTTTGATGTTTATTTTCTTTTTATTGTTATTAATAAGTTTCCGAATATGTCTTTTTTTTTTTTTTTATCTCAAGAACACTTATAATGTTCAGTGTTTAGATTTTGTAACTATTTTTAAAAAAGTTAGTAGCATTAGCTTAATTTTTTTAAAAAAATAATACAATTAGTCAAATTAAAAAAAATTACCATACAATTAAAAAAACATCTTAGAATACTCATTTAAAATAGGAAAAGGTACATTTTTGCCCTTAATAATTATAGCAAGGAGCGGATTGGTGCTCAAAATTTTTTTTGGCTCATTTAGGCACATAATTTCGAAAAAGTAGCTATTTGAGCCCCTCAACCGTTAGGACTTTTAATGGGAGTTTTAGTCCTTTTTTTAATGCTTGTGTGATAATTTTGGGACCTACTATCTTGTTCTTCTTCAGTTTGTTTCTTCTTTTCTTCCTCTCTAATTTCTAGTATATAAAACTCTAAAAAAAATCAATTTCTAATATTAATTCATAAATCATTCTTAATTGTTCTATCAAATCTCTTTCATCTCTACAATACCCAAACCCAACTTAAGAATTTTGAATTCTTGATTTTTTTGTTCACTAGAATTTTGAATTCAATGAAGGCGAAGAAGTAGAACCAAAGCATGATATGTTATTTCAATAATTGAAACAATAGCAGTAATAATAGAAGCAACTATAGTAGGAAGAGTTCTTGTTTTACACATTCAACATATGCTCATCAACTTCTTTTGTGCTCATCTTTCCTCTAAACATGGTGGATGTTGTTAGATAACGACCATGCCTTAAATCAGCTGCACATATCATGTTGTTTGCATCCCACATTTGCTAGGTTAGCTCAGGAACAGTTAAGGCACAACACTGCAGCGAATATTGCAAAAGTAAGAGGAGCAAAACTCACCATGAAGAAGTGAAGATGAGGGAATGGAATGAGATTCACTGTAAGTTTTCTCAGATCATATTTCAATTAGCCAGGGAACCTCATACAATATGTAACTCCAAACATTGTTGCAGATATCAAATGATTCAGGTCACCAATCGCCATGAACATCAAAATTCAATACGTAAAAAAGAACTGAAAATTTCAAGAAATAAGAAAAAAAAGCAATTGATATCAAAGGAGGAAAAGGTAATTAGAATTAAAACTTACAACTTTAGACCCTAAAGCATTCAAAAGCAGAACCAATCAATTTATATACCTTTCAAAGATCAAATAAATATATAAATCCCATCTCAAAATAAAAATACACAATAGAACCCTCTCATTTTCCATTCCCTCAAAAAATATATAAAGCACAAAACTGAAAACCATTAAACATATAAAAAATACAAGAGAGCTATAATAAGAATGTCCATTTAGATGGTATCTCTCTTATACACGCACCCATATACCAAGGTTTCAAATTACAACAACATATGTGTTTTGTAGCATATAGCAGGGGAATAAGATTGCGACATGAATGTTCTTCCTGCAGAATTGATGAACCAAAAAGAGGATTTCAGCGGTGATGATGGATTTGTGGACGACGAATATTTGAGCAAAAGGATGCAAGGTTAGGTTTCAAGGATTATAGAACCGATTCGAGGCTGTGTTTGAATGGAAGTTCGATGGAGGATTCAAGGTCGGCACCGCGACGTTTCTCGAACTTGGTTGTGTCCAATATTTGTGGGATTTTAAAAGTGAGGTGGGAAATAGGAAATGAGATATTGTTAGGGTAGATAGTTTTTTTTTTATTAACCAAGGGTGGATGATGGTTAAGTCTTACGTAAAAACTCTATCCTTTGGCCAACACACACTTTTGTGGTCTTACCCATTGCCATGTTAGAGAGACTCATAATAGTAGTAACTTCAGAAGCAGCTCTCCACTAGCTAAAGGGCTCAGAATCATGTTATTTAGAATATTTGTGTATAATTGAGCATGAAAAATATTTCAGTTTCAATCCGCTCCTCAACATAAACATTAAAGGTAAAAATGTACCTTTTCCCTTTCAAAATCAAATTATATATATATATATATTGATAGTTCTAGAAGGCCTATATGAGCCCAAACCCCTAACATTAAGCCCAATAGAAGACTTAATGTACTTATAGGATTATATGATAAGATTAAAGTTATTTAATCAATAAAAGACAATGATTCTTGTATAACACTAATCCGAATAGGACTAGGTATATCCTTTTTATGCCTATATATAGGCTTATATTTCTCATTATTAGACATCTTGAATAATTCTATCTAACTTAAGCATCGGAGAGCCTACGGATCGAAGATCCTAAGTTCATCTAGTTTTTATTGTGCTTGTAGGTATAAGAGAGGATTTCAACATTCATCAATTGGCGTCGTCTGTGGAAAAAAATAAGAACAGTTCTTTATTTTTTTTAGATCACACTCATCAAAGTTTTCTGCATTGATTCATGGCAAATACCTCGGATCCTCCACCTGATCAAAGTGGAGCACCTACCAGTATGTTGGTTATTACTCAGGCAATTCCAACGACTTCCTAAAGGGATTATTCATAATCTCTTGGATCAGAATCTTTACACTTGATAACTAATACTTCTCAACCAGGAATAACTTATGGAGTATCTCTACCATATTATGCTCCATTCCAACATATGTCCAGATCTGTTCCAACTATTCTTTTTTTAAATCCACTAGAATATTCAGCTCCACCTAATGTGGCTGGAACAAGTCAAACTCCCATTACATTGAATTTACTACCGTTATACAGAGAATAAATAATTGAAAGCCTCAATGCTCAGCTTCAGTTCGTGCAACAGTAATTATTATACTTCACTCAAGGAGCAGCAGCTGATATGCCTGTTATAGGAACATCTACACCCGCATCTGTTCCAGCTATAGGGGCAACCATCATTGCTCCACAAGATAATCGATTGCCACTTCGTAATGAACGAGAAGAATTGCAGGAAAATAGAAATAGAAGGTAAGAATCCAATTCAGAGCAGGAATCAGAATCCAACTTTCCAAGGAGGGATAGAACTGACTTCAATCGTCAATTATGGGAAGCAATATATAAGGTTCGCACTAGACCTGATGAAATAGAGGAATGTATACTAGATGGGAACACTCCATTTGTTCATAGCATAATGGCAACCTTAATACCTTCAAAGTTCAAGGTTCCGCCTTTAAATCAATATAATGGAATGGGTGACCCCGTAGCTTATGTCTTTATGTTTCACACGAAGATGATGATGCAGAACGTTAACGATGCAATTATGTACCGAGTATTCCCTACAACTCTAACGAACACCGCTCAGAGATGGTTCTATAGATTGCCGAAAAATTCTATAGGCACTTTTGAAGAATTGATAGAACAATTCAAAGTTCAGTTCATAACCAACATTTCGCCAAAAAAGAGTATTAATGACTTACGACTCTATAAGTAAGATGATAACGAGACACTTCGAAGTTATCTCGACAGGTTTAACAAAATTGTAATGCAAATAGAGCACTTAAGTAATGAAGCAGCCATATATGTATTGAAGTACGGAACTAAGATGGAGAAGCTCAAAGATAAAATAATGATAAAGAAGCCCCAAACTTTTCCGGAAGCAATGGCTATTGCAACCAAGTTCATTGACTTGGACGAAGACAGAAGAGATATGCGAAAAAAAGATGGCGAGGAGAGAGGGCCAAAAAGGAAAGACGAGAAAAAAGAATTGAAAAAGGAGTACAATTCTAATAGATAGAGGAGCAATGATAGGAGATATGCTCCTTTTAATGCTCCTAGATCAGAAATCCTGATGTGGATTAAGCAAAATGGTATAGACATACCAAATCCGCAGAGGCTAAATTCGCTTTATATTGGAACAAGAGATAAAAACCAATATTGCAGATACTATCGAGATCATAGTCATAATACCGATAAATGTCGTGATCTCAAGATTGAGATTGAACGACTGGTAAAAGCAGGCTCTTTGAAAAAATTTACCGAAGATTTTCCAAAATGAACAAGAAGTTCGGACACTCAGTCTGAACATCATGAGGATTCAAAGAAGACTCGCAAAGATATATCAGGAGTCATAAACATGATCGTAAATGGCGAGTCCTCATCAAGAGGGATAAAAAGGCCACGAAGAGATGTATATACAGCATGAACCAGTTCATCTACATCAACGATCACAATTACCCCAGAGGACGGACTGTATGTCGAGCAACCTCATAATAACACACTAGTCATTAACACCCACATAAAAATTACTTAGTAAAAAAGATGCTTGTAGATGATAGAAGTGCAGTTAATGTCCTTACTTGGGAAGCCTTCCGAGCGATGGGAGGCTCATCCGTAGAACTGAAACCCATCACAAATTCGATAACTAGCTTTTGCGAAGGAACTATTCAACCAATTGGAAGTGTTAAATTAGACATAGAATTGGGAGATCATGATTCCCAAGAGCATCTTACAATAAAATCCTTGTTCAACATTGTTGATACTAGATTAGCCTATAGCAGAGTCATCGGAAGGCCAATCTTATAGAAAACTAATGCAGTAACAAGTTTCAGGTACTTGATAATGAAAATTCCTATTCCAGAAAAAGTCATTAGGATCAAGGGAGATCAAGAAGTGCTATCAGCTAGCCACTAAAGATGAATTAGAAGCCTTTCTGATTGAATCCAATATGAAAATCGAAAAATAAGGGGTAAAGCCAGAACCGGTAGAAGAGTAGAAAGAAATAAAGCTTACGAATGGAAATATTATAAAAATTAGTGGGAAAATACCTGAACAAGTAAAAAAGAAGATAGAACGAGTGTTGCAAAATCACTCGGGCACTTTTGCCATACAAGTATCAGAAATAATGGGGATTGACTCAACGGTAGTGGCTCATAGCCTGAACATTGGTCTCTCTATTAAGCTAGTTTTATAGAAGAATCAGAACTTTGCACTAGAAAGGTAAAAGATCATAGCATCTAAAACTGCAAAGCTGTTGGAGACAGGATTTGTATGAGAAGTCATACATCCCAAATGGCTAGCGAATGTAGTACTCGTCCGAAAGTCAAACGGAAAGTATAGGATGTGTGTAGACTATACAGATCTAAATAAAGCATACCCTAAGGACAGTTATCCTTTACTAACCATTGACCAGTTAGTTGATTCAATTGCGTGTCATAGAATATATAGCTTTGTTGATGCTGCCCAAGAATATCATCAGATTCTTATGAATGAAGAGGATCAAGAAAAGACATCCTTCATAACTCATCAAGGGTTATATTATTATAATATAATGCCCTTCGGACTCAAAAATACAGGAGCCACATACCAAAGGTTCATAAACTTCATCTTCAAGGAGGACATTGGCAAAACCATTGAGGTATATATGGACGACTTAATCGTCAAAAGCCGAACAGATGAAGACCATTCTATAGACTTAGAATAGGTCCTGAAAAAGCTAGATGAATATAAGGTCAAACTTAACCCTGACAAATGTGTCTTTGGGGTAAAAGCAGGAAAATTCCTTGGGTACATGATCTCATAAAGAGGAATTGAGGCCAATCCAAAAAAGATGGAAGCAATCATCAATATGAAGCCTCCAATAACAATGAACGAATTATAGAATCTAAACGAACGAATCATCGCATTAGGAAGTTTCATGTCTTATTCAGCAAGAAAATGCCTTCCCTTCTTTCGGGCAATGAAGAATATCAAGAAATTCGAATGGAATGCTGACTGTCAAACGACATTTGGAGATATCAAAAAGTTCTTGAAATCTCCACCTCTATTGAGCAGACCAACTCCAGGGAAAATGTTATACCTTTATCTCTCAATGGGAAATGAACCCCTGGCATCAGTACTAATTCGAGAAGATAAAGGAGAATAAAATCCCATCTACTACATAAGCAAAGTCCTTAGAGGATTAGAAATCTACTATCCAAAGATAGATAAACTAGCACTGGCTCTAGTACACACAACAAGGAAGCTCTGCCACTATTTTTAAGCTCATAAGATAGTGGTACGAACAAATCAACCACTGAGGAAGATCTTACAAAGGCCGAAGACATCCGGAAGACTCGTCCAATGGTCAGTATAGCTGGGCGAGCATGACATATCATACGAACCCTGAACGGCAATAAAAGCACAGGTGTTGTCAGATTTCATACAAGAAATGACAAAAACTGAGGGGTTCAGCAACAAAAAGACTCTGTGGTGAATGTACATTGATGGGGCATCGAGGAGACATGGATCGGGTGCAGGAATAATTCTGATAAGCCCCGAAAAAATTAAAATTGAGTACACTATCAGAATAGCATATGGTGCCACAAATAATGCGATAGAATATGAAGCCTTGATCACAGGATTGAAACTGGCAAACAAGGTGTGAGCGGAAAGTCTCTAAATACTCTGCGATTCTCAACTTGTAGTGAATCAGCTTAAAGGAACATATGAAATAAAATATCTGAATATGGCTAAATATTCGGATAAAGCTCATTCACTCCTATGAAGGATTGAAGAAAACGGCACACAGTGGACCTTAGTCAAAATTCCAAGAGCTGAAAATAAAGCTGATATTATAGCTAAGTCCGCAATAGAAAATGGACCTATGTTCCAGAACCTCTTCCTCAGAGAAGAAATTGTTAAGCCTTCGATGGAGGAAAACAAAATCTTAATCACTTGTGAAATAGCCGAGTGGATCAAACCTATCGTCGAATACTTAGAAACAAGAAAACTACCCAATAATAAAAATTAGGCAAAGAAAATTTGAATAAAAACTGCTCAGTATTCATTCCAGAAGGAAAATCTATACCGAAAATCATTTAGCCATCCATGGAGCAGGTGTGTTTCAGCAGAAGGAGGAAATTATATCCTCAGAGAAATACACAAAGGTATATGTGGAGCTCACGAAGCTCAAGCCACACTAGTCAAGAAAGCCCTTCTACAAGGCTACTATTGGCCCAGAATGTCACAAGATGCACAAAAGTTGGCACAAAACTATGATAAATGTCAGAGATACTCACAGCTGGCACATACATTGGCCCATGTACAAAACCCCATTAGAAGCCCATGGCCTTTCACCATTTGGGGAATGGACATTCTCAGACTTTTTCCAATAGCTCCGGGACATAAAAAATTCATTATTGTTGCAATCTATCACTTCACAAAATGGATAGAAGTCGAAGCAGTCTCAACGATAACTGAATCAAGGATCCACAGCTTCTTCTAGAAAGAAGTAATATATAGATTCAGAATCCCACGTACACTCATTACAGATAATGGGAAACAATTCGACAATTCAAAGTTCAAACAATTCTGTTCTGAACTCAAAATAAAGCTACGGTTCACCTCTATAGCTCATCCGTAGACCAACGGACAAAAAGAGATAACCAATCAAACCATATTACAGGGTATCAAAAAGCGTCTTGATGATAAAAAAGGAGACTGGGCAGATGAACTATACAACGTCATATGGAAATATCGCACTACTCCAAGGAGTGCAACAGAAGATTTGCCCTTTCGATTAGCTTACGAGATGGATATAGTGATACCAGTTGAGATAGAGTCTCCTTCATATAGGGTCTGTAAAGACCTAAACAAAATAGAGAATGCAAATGATAGCAGAATATCTTTAGATATGCTCGAAGAAAGAAGAGAACATGCTACAGCTATAGCCGAAGCTAAATGACAATAAGTCGCTCGCTATTACAACAAAAGGGTCCGACCAAGGACTTTCAATGTAGGAGACTTGGTCCTACGAAAAGCAAAAATAGAAAAGGGTAATTAGGAAGGGCTATACCAAGTCATCGAAGCAAATCCACAATCAAGTCACTTATTGCAACACTGATGTCCTGAGAAAACAAGCTCAACCGAGGTCCATCTCAACTCTTACCCGAGAGAACAAGTCCACCGAGCCAAAATACTCATAATCTTGCCTGAGAGAATAAGCTCCACCG
>CATIWO010685445.1:0-17227 GCA_949673435.1 Macaranga tanarius | reverse complement strand
ATTATCTTTATTTTAAATAACTGATGGCAAGAGATCTACTAAAACAGTCAATATAGTATAATATACGTTTAAGTAATACATTAATACTTAGGTGTTCTAATACCCATAATATATACAAATATCTACAAATAAGAGAGTACCAGATGCCATAAAATAAATTACAAATTATATATTCATATTAGCCCTGACGTTCCTCTCTCTAGGTCGGTTTCTAAACCGACCAATATGAGATGCATGCGAAAGGAAACCACAACATCCTAGCTTTGACTATCGTAAAACACCCAACTCTAGTACCAAAAAGTACTCACTCGAAGGGTGTAGTCTGACAATAGAACAACAAGACTAAAAAGATGATGCATGCTCCGCTCATCACACCCAGGTTAGTGTAACCTGGACGTCGGTAGTAGTCTCATAAAACACATGAAATATGGTACAAATAATGTCCAGATGCTCCTCTCTAATAGTGGACATAAAAACAACTGCACCTATAGGCTCTACAATAACTCGGAAAGTCAAATTTGTATTTACATCATGGCATATCGTGTACTTAACCAATGACTCTGCCACCGTAACCTCATATGTCATAGTAGTCCATTAAACATCCATACTTCCAAATGTAGCAATATTGTACTAAAATACCTAAATTAAAATAGTTTTACAAATAAATGTTGTGAGTAATTTCATAGGAAAATTACCTAGTGAGTAGACAATAATAACAATAAAACTCATAACCAACAATCCAATAATTAAAGCAATAATGAATCAATGAAATTAAAAAAAATATTAGTGTTCAAGTAATTGTCGAGTTTTAAGAATGAACGTACTTAATTTCATTTCTTTTTATTATAATTGATATAATATTATTGGGTTTAACATTTATAATCTTATCGTATAAATATTCTTGTACGTAATAGAATCTATCATTCAAATTCTTGTTTTCAATAATTTATTCATCACGTTCTTTGTATGGTATATTATACTTTACTGAGTTTACTAGCTCATGTCATTTTCTTATATAAATATTTATTTTATAATATATTATCTCATCACATTATTATATCACTCTGATACACCACTATGATTCACGTATCCAAATCTTCAGTATTACAACTCAAGCTTTTCATACAGTCTACACTGAATGTATCTCATAATAGTATTTCTCAATAATTTCGTATGCATACGTATCAACTATATAGATTTGCCCCAAAGGCATTTCTAAATCCATGCGTTGTCCCAAAGAAAGTTATCATTAGGTTGGCCAACTCTCTCAAATGTACTCAAACATATATACATATATATATATAAAAGATGTATACATTTTTATTTCTATATTGCATTATCAATTTACAACAACTCAATTCCATTATCGTTTGGAATATATCATTTGCTTTGGTTTATTTTTGTATGTGTAATTCAATATTTACTCAATTTCATGTAACATTAAGTATGATTTTAGTCTATGTGTCTGAGACTTAAGAATTTATCCACATTAGTCTATATATTTGTAATTTGATTCTCCATAATGTTAATAATATGTTCGATTTAACCCATTTTGATTAAATCATAGTAACTCTAGTGTTTATGTGTGTTTATATATGTTTCTGGTTGAGTTTAAGTTCTAAAGTTTACATTTAACTCCATTTAATTCACAGAATTTAGCCATAGAGGTGCCTCCTCAGTATAGAGGTGTCGCCTTAGTGCCACTGAGGTGCCATCTCTCTACTGAGGCACCTCCTTAGTACTGAGGCATCACCATAGCACTATGGCACCTCCTCTACTTACTGAGGCATTGCCCCAGTGCCACTGAGGCACTGCCATATCATTCAGACATCGCCTAAATGCATTACATATGTGTACATCACTCAAAAATTGATAGAACTACAATAAAAAAAATCTAAACTTTTACCACCAATTGTTTCATAAAACCCCATAATACATATTTTAACCATTTTAGCTTAAGTATAACATGATAATATATGCATTAAACTTTAAACTCATACAATATCACAACATCTAAATCTTCAACAAATTGAATTGAAATTAAGAAAACAAACTAAAAAAAGTCCACTCACAATATTTCAGTACTTGTTTCTCTAAATTCTTGAAGGTAGGAAACTCTAGCTACAGTGAAAATCTTCTTTCTCTTTTTTTTTTAAAAAAAAAAACGTAGCCTTTCTTTTTCTTTCTTCTTCATGTTTTGTGTTTAAAAATGCAGCTTCTTCTACTCATAAGTATTCATCCAATATTTTTCCTTCAATTTGGTCCTTAATCACTTTCAATTTCATCCAAATTTCTAAATTTGATTTTATTTCCATTAAATATTTCGAATCAAATTCACCTAAAAATAATACTCAATTATATTTAATTAAATCTTAAATTCTATTAAATTCCATTAATACAGTTCTATGGATATGGATGTTATACTTTTTATACCATATTGGATGTGGCTAATTTTTATTCATCTTTTAAAACTAATATTGACTCAAGAGAATTTAACTTGGCGAAAATTCGAACACGATACTTCTTACTATGTAACACTGTAATACTAAAAACTTAATAGGATCTTACATCACTTGGATAATTTTTTTAGGCTATATGCATATTATTTTATATTTTACTTATTTTGTTCTTTTTTTAAGATTCATCTGACTCTAATTACAAAGTAAAAGTTTATATTACTATTGATATTAGAGGCATCAAATACTAAAAAAAATATTTAGAAAAATTAAGGCTAAAGTGGCAACTCGCCCTCTGAACTAGTTTTCAAGGTGCAATTAACCCCAAAATTAACTTTTTGGACTATTTAACCATCAAAAAGTTCTAATTTAGCCCCCACCACATAAAACCGCCATTGATGTAAAGTCACCACTACTATAAAATACTCACCTAAACCACTTGAAATCGCCATTATCATTAACACCACCCCTGCAACCAAAATTTATCACCACTATCCAACATCATCATTGTCATCAACAACACCACTACCCCAAATTAACACCACCATATTAAATTCTCTTCTTACCCATATTTTTCTGAACTCTCAATATTGATGTGTCCCTCAAATTAAGGATCTAACCCTCATCTCTATCTTTATACTATGGCATGCTTTGTCTCCTTTTCTTTGCAAAATTTCTTTCTTTTTGCTGCATTTGATGATTGCTTGAATTGTATCATCTTATTTGTATAATTATATTGTGGGTGAAATCAGAGTCAGGGATGGCTATATAAGATTACTGTAAGTTGACCTTTTTAGAATCAAAAGCAAAGAGAAATTGCCGATGAGATGAAGCAGTGATAATGAAATTGGAAAGAAGAGAAAGAGGGAACCCATGGATGAGATAGTGAGTGTTTAGGAGATGGATTGATGATGATGAAGAAGAAAATGGTGATGGTGGGTGTTGTTTGTATCGGAGGGCAAGGAATGTTGATGGGGTGGAAAGGTTAGTCAAGGGAAGGATTTTTTATATTGGAGAGAAATTTTATTTTTAGTTTTAATATTTTAAATAAATATTATTGTTATTTTTATTTTTTTAATAAAATATCTTTTTAGACGATTTTTTTATGAGAAATTCTATGGTTACTTTGTTTTTGACCTACTTTGATTCTACTTTATATTCATTACCACATGATGAAATTACTTTTTATCATTTAACGGTGATAATTGACAAGGTGAATTTTACTTTGTAAAAAATAAAGTAATGATAGAATGCACCTTTTTTATTATTTTTTAAGAGAGTGTACTACACTTTCAAAATTTGGTGGTCTCAAATGGTAGTAATAGTGCTGCTAATGATGGTAGTTTTGGTGTGTTAGTGGTGGGCGGTGGCAGTAGTGATAGGTGGTGACAGTGGTTATGGTTTTCATGATGAGTGGTATATGGTTGTATTTTTTGAATCAAAATAATAAACCGGAAGGAGGAGAAAAATAAAAGAAAAAGATAATTGTTATTATTATTTAATATATTTCACTTGCTATGGATAGAATGTGTGGTTCACTCTCTTGAATTTGGGGTGAATTGCTCAAATTGGAACTTTCTGAGGGTTAAATAGTCCAAAAAGTTAATTTTAGAATTAATTGCACCTTGAAAACAAGTTCAGGAGGTGAATTGCCACTTTAGCCGAAAAATTTATGTAATATGTAAGCATAGATAACATCACACTTCAAAAAGATAAATACACCATTAAACCTTTGAAAGGTAAGGCTAACTCTGAAAATAATTCACACTTCCTCAAAATTGTAGTTTAACAAGAGTTTGCGGCATTTCTATTGATTCGAAGCATATAAAAAGAAGGGTTTTTTTATTATTTTTATTTTTATTTAGACCCTTCTAAAATTGGTATTTTATAAAGGTAAGACATAGAGTTTGGTAGCGGTTGTTCAAGTTTAGTTGTAACTTTAATGTTTGAGCATTAAAACCATAATTATATGTGTATAAATAAGATCTATATACATTAAAGCTATACTTAATTTTTATACATTGATAAGTTTGGACGGTGGAAGAGTATTTACTAAGCAGTTGCAGGTTGCTACGTTAACAAGTAATAGCAAATAATGATGGGGTGTTAACCCCACTGGGTGGGTGGAGGCCACACAGCCTTTTAGATTTTACAGTGATTCACTTAACTCCACCGATTAGTGAGCGTAATAGTCAACTCGGATATAATATAATTTCTCTCTTCTATTAACAATTAAAAACTAACAATTATACACTGTTAAATAATAAAGTTTTTTTAGCTATCAGTCTATCAGACTACACCAATAATCTGGGTATGAAAGAGAGCCAATAGAGTTTTGGCTACTTCATAAAGGCCAAACTACTACAGTACTCTAATGGCCGGGTTTTTCACATTTTTTCATACTTCTCAAGGGCTCTATTTTCTTTATATGATATGTTTTGAATTTTATACGTATTATAATATTTTTTTTATTATATCTTGTTTGAGAATATGATAAGAGCACTTAAAAATACTATTATAAGTCTGTTAGCGCATATTTTTGAAATATGATGAAATAAATTTAAAATTTTAAACTTTAGTTTAAATAATAATTTAATCTCTAAATTTACTGTTAATTTAATAATTAACACCAAAATTAGTTTTGTTACTTAACTAGCTAAGAATTTTTACATTTCTAAAAATTATGTTTATATTTCATTACACTTTATTAAATAAATTTAATAAGCTAGAGTTTTATGATTTAAAAAATAATAAATACATATGTGTAAATTAACATTTTTTACGTGTTATATTCTCATTTTCTAAAAAATTAATTGTGTCGATGTATGTGAATCATATTATCATTATATTTTATATCTATATTGATGAGAGATTAAAATAGTTTTAAATTTTTTTAATTAATTTACTGCACTGTACATACTGACAAAGAGACAGTTATTATTAAAGTTTCAATCTAACGAGCAAGATTTACTTGTACGATAGTAATTTATTTTGGAATAAATGCTTTATGGACTGGGTCAATATACGGCAAGATCAAATATATGGATCATAAAAACCAACATATTCGTTCAAAAAAAAAGACCAAAATATTGTGTGTCTAATAGTGGGAAAAATCTCAGAAGGAACCAGAAAAAGAGAAGGGTCGTGTCGCATTTAATTAACGAGATATGCTAATTTCCATGAAATGCATGCTCACAGAAACTATTGCAGAGTTATTTATTTATGCCAAATAAACATTACTTTCTTTATATATATATATATATATATATATTATCTTAGATGTGCATGCATGCACACACATACATAGGAGTTCAAGTGATAAATTATCATCTCATAATTCAATGCGTAAGGACCTCACTTTTATGTCTTTAGAAGACTTTTTTCCAGGGTGATTACATGAGAAATAATTTGAAAGAGCCACAGATGTTTGAATGATTAGCCTATGCAACAATAATTTACCCCAAAGAGCTTTTCTTTTTTATTAAAAATTTTTCAATTGTATTATATTTTTTTAATTAATAAAAAATTAAATGATATTAATACTGTGCAATTCTCATTTTTTATAAAAAAATTAGGCAAAAATAATTTTACAAATCGACGATAATAGAATTCAATCTTACATTTTATAATATTTTTGGAGAGAAATGGCTGCTAAACTACTCTTACTAGCGTTTATATTTAATGTTTAGATGTGTGACATATAATGTATGTCTTAAATTTTTAATGACTAAATATAAAATATGCAAAAAAATATATTACACATTTAGTGATTAAATGTAATAAGCTGCATATAGACAAGATTCTCTCCTTTTTTTTTTTTATTGAGTTCAAAAAGAAAATCTCAAGTTTATATCATTTAAGCTGCCCATATTGTAACTACTATATTAAAGATTCCTTAAAAATAAAATAGATGTTGCAATGGGCATAAAAATAATTCCCAGAATTTAGGTTCAACAGTAAGCCCATCATCAGTAGTAGTTTAGGTAAGATATCCAAGTCCAATAGCAACTTGAGGCCAGGCTTCAAAAGAGAACTATAAGTGATTTGGGGAGACGAAGGAACTCCCTAAAGAATATCTAAGTTTATAATTTGGGAAGTTATTACAAATAATATGGAGCAAATTATTAAAAATACGATTGATTTTTTTTTTCCCAAAAATATGGTGTTGACAACAAATTTTTTAAAAAACAGTTATTGTTTAATGTATAAATAACAATCTGTCAACAACCACTAATAACAATTACAAACACAATTATTAACAACTAAAAATATTTTTAATTTTTTTTTGTTGTTGTTGGTTTGTTATTACTAATTTTTTTTAATTTTTTTCTAGTTATTATTTGGTTGTTGTCAAATTGTTGTGTTGGGGAGTTATTGTCGTTTTCTAGTTGTTTAGTTGTTGTCTATGTTTTTTTGCTTGTTTTATATTTTTTTTCTTTATGTGTATTATAAATTATTTTAATTTACTCATAAATTTGTACTACTTTAAAAAAAATTAAACAACTAAAAATATGGTTAAAAAATAACTTAAAATAAGGAGAAAATATGGACAATAACAAAAAAAAAAAAAAAAAACCAGTAAACAATAACAATAACCCAAAAATAACCGGACAACAAACAAATTCAAATAGTTTTGTTTACCTCTATTTTACAAAGTGTAAACAGAGCAGAAAATTTACAAACCTAATATACTACACCATACCATATATGAATAAAATTAGAATGGCTACAAACATAGTATGATGAGTTTGTTTTATTATTTATTGTTCATTTTTTTAGTTGTTTATTCTCTTTTTGTTAAGTGATAATTGTTATTTTATATTTCTGCAACTTGAATTCCTTTGCTTTGTTCTTTGACTCATCATCTAATAGAAAAATAGAAGCAAAGAGGTGATACCCACTTTGAGTTCTTTTTATTTTTTGTGATGGGATTTTTGTAAAATAGTGTAAAGGTTCAATTTTTTTTTTTTTTATAAAAAACAGAGAAAGGGAGTAGCTTTGCTATTAATTTCTAGGAGATAGGTTTTTTTCCTTGTTTTGATTCAAGGAAAGAATAGACTTTTAATTTATAGAATGAATCTTATTCGAAAACAAAGCTTGCCTATTGAATCTTTAAATATATCCAAATTATCTTTTGGTACTTCTCCGCCTCTCAGAGAGGTCTTCAATGGAAAAAATAAGTCCATAAAAATGAAAAGAAAAAAATGTGTTACATGAAACATGCCAAAGTTATTTTTGAAAAAGAAATTAAGAAACCGTATTGGCAATATTTTTAGGTCAAAATTGGTGTTCGGTGATAGTTTACCTTAAAGTCTTGATAGCTATATTAAGTTCTTCATAATGATAAGGTTGAAAAAGGATCTATCGAGTCCTTCTTACCTCCATCTAAGCGAAAACCCTTCATTGATAGTAGTTACAAATTTGCTTATTGGTTCAAACTATTATAGATGGAGCAGAGCTATAAGAGTGGTGTTACTCTCAAAGAACAAGTTAAAATTTGTTAATGGATTAATTTAAGTGCCAACAAGGGACGATACAATTTTTTTAGCCAAGGAAAGGTACAATACTTATATAGAGTTGTTACACCATCAATTGCATAGTATCATTTGGGTTGACAATGCACTTAATGTTTGGAATGATCTTAAGGAGAGCTTTTCACAAGGTGATGCTTTTAGAATTGTAGACTTGAAATGTGAAATGTATACTTTTTATTAAAATTCTCTTAATGCAATTGATTACTAGGCATAAGATTTTTTGGAATGAATTCATTAATCTGCGGCCAATACCTAACTGTAATTATAATTCAAAGTGTAATTGTAGTACTTTATAGATTATGATAAATTATCAACCTAATGGTCATGGCATTAGATTTTTGAAAGGTTTAAATGATTATTTTGCAACAATTTGGTCGCATATCATATTAATATATCCTTTGCCTCCAATTAACAAAGTATTTTTTATGGTGCTTCAATATGAAAGAAAGTTTGGAAGTAATATATCTATTAATGGAAATATTAAATCAAATGTTTTCTTAGCAAAATCTAGAAGTAGTTTTGAGGGTTCATCATATGAGTAATGGAGGCCTTTCTTTTTTATCGAATTAAAAATTTAATTCTTCGACAAAAAGGCCTATTTGTTCATATTGTGAACCTCTTGGTCATATAATTAATAAGTGTTATAAGAAGAATGCGTACCCTCTGAGATATTATTCCTAAGTATAAACAATCAAGGTAAAGATATGCTAATCAAATAGAAAGTCAAAATTACTCTTATGAAGATAGTCCTGTTATAGAGATTAGTAATGAGATGCCAACTGGCATAACTTCTGCAGCAGTTGGAGGTTCTTTTCTATTTACAAAAAAAGTAGTGTAGTAAATTGATTGCTTTGATTCAAAATGATTCCATTAATAGTTCTTCAAGAGTAGCTTTCATTAATATAACTTCAAGTTCTCAGAACATTAATATGAAAAACCTTGATGTCAAAACTCGAACTTATTTTTAAAATTCTACTCATATTTCATATATCTCTCTAAGAAAAAATAGTTTGAAATGGATTTCTAATTGTGGTAGTACTGATCACATCACTAATTCTCTTTATTCATTTTTATTCTACAAAATAGTTTTAGACATTATAATACATCTTCTAAAGGGTTTTAAGATTCTAGTAACAATCATGGGAACAATTTAGTTAAATGATTTACTTGTTTTAATAGATATCCTATTTGTTCCTATTTTTAGTTTTAGTTTGATCTCTCCAGTAAAATAATTGACTCACCAAACCTTTGTCTTATTTTTTATAACCAATTTTTGTTCATTAAGGATATCAAGCAATGGAATATGATTAGATCATCTAGGAAGCAAAGTGGGCTATATCATGTAGTTCAAGAATAAAAAAGAAAATTTGCTTCTAATTCTATCATTTTTACTACTAATGTTAGTTTTTGGCACTATAGTTTAGGTCATTTGTCACATTTAAAGCTCAATTTTTTTACAAAAACTTGATCCTAATATTTTTATTTTTGACATTAATAAAGCTTGTGATACATATTATTTTTTAAAGCAGAGAAAATTGCCTTTTCCTTTGGGTAATTAAATTACAAATGCATGTGTTGCTCTAATTTGTGAACATTAACAAAATTCAGATAATTAAATGAGCATGCTAGAGGTAATTCTTTAATAAGTATGATAAATGCACCCAACTTCTATTAGTTTGTGAGTACCTAAGTTCCTTTACCATAATTTTCTTAGCTTACAACTATGCGAGAATGAAAATAAATGAGATAAAAAAAAAACACTGGAGCTGAAATATGAACTTTAAAATGTGAATAAATAGCTTATTTATTTTTGATTAACGAGTTAAAAATAGATGCAAAGAAACTTAAAATGATGAATTTATGACATTGATAATATTCACAAATAACAAAGTTGATAAGATAAAAAGAAATTGGAAATAACAATGGCAATGGCAATGACAAAATTAATAATGATAGTTTGTGAGTTTTAATTTTGAATATGGAATTGTTCTCCCCCATAGGAGATCTTCGTTTCTTGTATTTATACTCAGTCTTCAATGGTTCATTCCACTTTTTTCAGCCACATTCTCCACTTATATGCCTACTTCTCATTACTTCTCCTTATGTAAAGATTTTATTGGCACATCTCTACAACAGTGTTCCATTTCCTCCTCTTTGTAACTTGCATGGTACCAACTTCAAATATTCAGATACTTTTCCTCTTTATACTTCCAACCAATTAAATATTTCCTTTCCTCGGGTTGGACATCTTTTATAAGCTAGTGGGTTGGATTTCATTTAATAGACCAAAATCCTTTTAATGGACTTCGTGGCCCAAATTTCTTCCTATAACTTCATAATTCAATGTTTCTTAATGAGCCAAACTCTTTTGACAAGCCTATTGCACAAAAATGGTATCAATAGAATGTTTTGATTTGATTCATGTTCATATTTGGGAGCCAACCAACACCAAATCTTTGTATGGGCATCAATTTTTCTAGATAATAGTAGATGACTATAACAGGTTTATACTAATTTTTCTTATGAAACACAAATCTAAAGCAAGAGCACTCATTAAGTCTTTGTTCCATTTTGCACAAACTCAGTTTAATAGACATGTTAAAATTATAAGATCAGATAATAGCTTAGAATTCAAAATGTCTAAATTTTATGTTTCAGTGAGAACCATACACCAAATTAGTTGTATTTATACCCCTCAACAAAATAGACCTGTTGAGAGAAAACACTAATACATCCTTAATGTTGCTAGAGCATTAAAAATTCAAGTTTTTTTACCTCTTTTTTTTCTGAGAATATTGCATTTCTCATGCAGTTTTTCTTATAAATATATATCATTCACCTATTATCAACAACAAAATACCATTTGAGCTTTTATATTCTAAACCTTTCTATTTTGACCATGTTAAATTATTTGGGTGCTTGTGCTATGCTTCCATAATTGACACAAATAAATCAAAATTTGATGCAAGAGCATTAAATATTTTTTTTTTTTGGTTTTTCTGCAAATATTAAAGGTTACAAATTGTTTGAATTACAAACAAATCGAATTTTAGTTTCAAGAAATGTTGTTATCTATGAGCATATATTTCTATATTATAAATATATATATGAACCAAGTGACAATATTGCTTATGGTGCTGATAACATCATTTAATTAAGACTGTCAACATGCTCATTTTCATGGTCAATATTGCTCTGTTAGCCATGTACTCAGTTGAATCATAAATTTTTGCTAGATTTAGAACACAATATTTGTTAGAGCTCTGGCAATCATTGGATGAATTATATTGTATGACCATTTTGTTTGATATGACTATGTTATGTTGTTCTATTATTGGCTCCTCTTTTCCTACACTTTGTAGGAACTCACTGAAAAAACTAGCTAATTTGACCCTCATATTATTAAATATAAAAATTTTAATTTATAAGTTAAAAATTTATTAAATTAAAAGAGATTGTTTTATCTTATATATTGAATGAGATTTTCATTGTACACTTTTTTTCCAATTTTAGAAAATTATATATATTTTTATTATTTTAAATTATTCAAGACAAATGAACTACAACTTAATCAAACTAGGAAATAGTGGAAAAAAAATTAAAATAATTTAGTGAGATCATTTAGTGAAAATTTTAAAAATTTTAAAATTCAACAGAATAATGTAATGTAAGGGTATAATTTATTAATGAATTAAAATATAAGAATGTAACATGTCAAAATCAATATATAAGGTCTTACGACTCAAGATGCCTTATTTTTAGGACAAGTATAATCAATATCCCTATGTTTTCAATTTATAACAAAATTAGTATTAACTTTTTTAGTGATGCGCACCGATTGTTTCATACTTTCTATATTTTAATATCCTATCAACTAATATTATAATTATTTTTCGATAAAATATAAATATAAAATTAACTTTCAATAATCCAAGTACATTACATATGAAATATTATCAATATTATAACTATTTGTTCATTTTAAAATTATTTCTTTCTTATAATGAAATTATTTATATATATATTTATTTATTTATTATAAGTTCATTATAATTAATTAAATGTTTTGTCACTTAATAAATAATTTCACTATCAAACATATTATTTTAAATTATATTATTGAGTTTAATGATTATTTAGTGGGATATATATATATATATAATTGTCATTAAAAAATTACGTGATGAATTTTATCATAAATCAAAATTGTACTTTAAAAAAAATTAGAAATTTGACATTGCGTTGGTTGGTTATCAAGTTTTTCATCATTGTACTTCTTCTTTGGAAAAAATATATAAAAGTATTTGTACTTAGACATCCTTTTACTTAAAGGTTTGAGATTATTTTCTTAGTTGAATCATTAATGTTACATTATCTAAAAAATAATTTATTATAAATATCCATATTATTGTAAAATTATATTATATATTTTTAACAATATTAATGAATATGGTATTAAAATATAAAAAAAATAAAATTACATATTCTTAAATATCAACGTAAGGGTATAATTTATTAATGAATTAAAATCTAAAGATATAATGTGTCAAAATAAATATATAACGATGTAATGTAAAATAAAAACAATAAAGTATGAGGTCTTAAGACTCAAGATGCCTTTTTTTTAGGACAAGTATAATCATGATCCCTATGTTTTCAATTTGTAACAAAATTAGTATTAATTTTTTTTATGATGCACCGTTAATTTCATACTTCCTATATTTTAATATCTTATAGACCAATATCATAATTAATTTGTGATAAAATATTAGTATAACAATAACTTTCAATAACAATAATTCGATCAGAAAAAAAAAACAATAACTTTCAATAACACAAGTATATTACATAATTGTAACAGCCCAAGATCACTCGGCCCACGAGGTATTGTCCGCTTTGGCACCGGCCCCAGGCAACGGTCCTCACGGTTTTGTCCTCAAAAGGCGCATCGTGAAGGAATGGGGCATTGCACCCATATAAGGCATGCCAACTACCCACTTCCATCCGATGTGGGATCTCACAATCCACTCCCCTTAGGGCCCAGCGTCCCCGCTGGCACACCGAACCCGAAGATTCGGCTCTGATACCATTTTTGTAACAGCCCAAGATCACTCGGCCCACGAGGTATTGTCCGCTTTAGCACCGGCCCCAGGCAACGGTCCTCACGGTTTTGTCCTCAAAAGGCACCTCGTGAAGGAAGGGGGCATTGCACCCATATAAGGCATGCCAACTACCCACTTCCATCCGATGTGGGATCTCACAATAATTATCATCAATATAACTATTTGGATGTTTTAAAATTATTAAAATATATATAAATTTTTTCATACTTTTTTCATAATAAAATAAAAAAATATATAATTTTTTTATTATAAATTTATTGTAATTAATTAAATGTTACATCACTTAATAAAAAATTACTATCAAACATATTATTTTAAATTATATTATAAATTTTAACGATATTATTTAGTAGGATATACATAAGTATCATTAAAAAATTATGTGATAAATTTTATCATAAATTAAAATTTTGTGCTTTTTTCTTTTAAAAATTTTTTTAGAAATTTGACTTTGCGTTGGTTGGATTTCAAGTTTCCATCCTTGTATTTCATTTTTGGAAAAATATAGAAAGGTACTTTGTGCTTAGACATTCTTTCACTTAAAGATTTATTATCATTTTCTTAATATATAAGCATATGTGATTTTATTTTTCTTGCATTTTAATGCCATATTCATTAATATTGTTAAAAATATATACTATAATTTTAAAATAATATGAATATTTATAAGAAATTATCTACTAGATAATGTAGCATTCAATTAATTATAATAAATTTATAATATGTAAAAATAAAATAGACTTCTAATTTTATTAGAAATAAAAAAATTATTTAATAAATAATGTAGCATTCAACTAATTACAATATAGTTATAATAAATAGAATTAAGATGTATTTTTAATTTTATTAAGAATAAAAACAATAATTTTATAAAACAATAATTTTAAAATAATCTTATAATATTTTTTAAGGGTAAAGATACAATTTTTCCCTTGATATTTATATGTAGGAGTGGATCTACCCTTAAAAAAAATTCTTGGCTCATTTGAACACAAAATTTTGAAAAATAAAGTTTTTAAGTCCCTCACTTCACATTGTCAAACAGATTCCATTTGCATCACATATTAAATTGTAATTTGTTGTAGAAAAAATATCAATTGGAACCCTAAAACTTTTTTTCTTTTCATCCTCACCATCTCTGTCACCTATACACATGCTATCATCACTAACTCCAAATAAACCTGCTCCACCTATACACAACTGGAGTCAACTCCCTCGACAAACAACATCATCAAATAGTCGAAGCAGATAATTTTGTTATTATTATTTATTATTTTTATTATTCACATGTAATGTAATATATGTTTAGAAAATGAAGATGAAGTTCTTTGGCTTTCTAAATTTTTAATAATAATAATAATAATAACAACAACAACAATAACAAATTTTTATTCTATGAATAAAAATTTATATATTATATATCTAAATTAAATTATTAATATATTAAAATTACAAACAGGCTCACGAGCTCTTATTCAAGCTTATTTGTGAGTTTTACGAGCTAAACTTTGCATAATTTGAGCTTGACTCATTTGTCAAATGAGTTTTAATATACAAGCTTGAATGAGATTTTATCAAATCGAGCTCTGAGCAGCTCGCAAGAGGCTCAACTCTTTTACAACCCTAATAAGTAGTCTCTTGTATAAATACTTGTAACTTCTTTACTCAGATCAATGAGAAAAAAAGAAAGCATAAATTTTATCATGGTATTATAGCAGTTATTTTTTCTCTAATTTTTTTTTCTTTTCTTTTCTTTCTTGTTCATATTCTTGTGCTTTCTTAATACAACCCACTAGTTATCTAACAACTATGATCTGTAACAATCTATTGGAATCGTTGCCCAAGGATCTATCTAGCATAAACTAAGGGAATTAGTAACACTAGTTATCTAACAACTAGCACCTCTAATTATAAGGGTTGAATTGCAACTCGTTCGAAGAAATTTCAAAAAATAGGTCTCGCAAGAACTCGAGAAAATCCAATCAAGAATTTGAATAATATCAATCAACTTATGTTAATAGTAATGTTTTTACAAGTATTTATAGACTTGTAATCCCAAACCTAAACTAATTCTAAAAGAAAACAACTCTTGAGGAATAACAACTATACTCCTAATTAGACACAACTTCTAATATAAATAAAATTTCTAATTAAACACAAAATCGGATAGAAAATCATTATTGAAATACGGGCGTGTCAAAGAAGACACAGACGTGTTGTCATTGTGAAAAACTGGCAGACTGTTACACAGCTTAGAACACGGTATGGCCTTGATCATACACGGGCGTGTTTCGATTATGATTTTAATACAGAACTTTACACGGTCTGATGCACGGGCGTGTCTCTGGCTGTGTATCCTTCTGGATGTTTTAGGCTCCTTGAACACGGACGTGTCTATGGCCCGTGTATCCTATTATCTGTTTTGGACACTTGAAACATGGGCGTGCAAAAATCCACACAGGCGTGTATCATCTTGAACACAAGAAACTAAGTTGATTAACTTAGTTTTCACCAAATCACTTCCACTTTGTCCCATAAGCTCCAATTGCTCTTGCACAAGTCCCACTATAGCCTCGCTCATCTTCTTAGCTCGTGATCTAGTTTTGGGTCCTCCATTATAGCTCAAAGGATTTGAATTTAGTGTAGTGTCCCTATGTCCATATACATCACTCCCCCCTTCCTCGAAATGATTCGCCCTGGAATCTTTACCTTCAAAATCAAAAAGAAAAAGGTCAGATACATTAAAGGTTGCAGAAACATTATACTCACCTAGAAGATCTAATTTGTAGGTATTGTCATTGACTCTTGTCACAACTTGAAACGGTCCATCTCCTCTAGGATGTAGCTTAGATTTCCTTTAAGTGGGAAACCTCTCCTTACAAAAATGCAACCAAACCCAATCTCCAGGCTCAAAAACCAATTGTTTAGGTTCTTTATTCCTTTGATTCGCCACTTATTGATTTTGCCTTTCAATATTTTGCCTTACCTTTTCATGTAAATTACGTACAAAATTTTCGTTTCGAACACCATCTAAATTAACTTGCTCACTCACAGGAAAAAGTGATAGATCTAATGGTGTTAAAGGATTAAAACCATACATAATTTCAAAAGGTGAATGATGTGTAGATGAATACATAGCCCTATTTTACATTCTTCTTAATTATAGCACGCATGAATTGTCCTAAGGACCTATTCATAATTTCGGTTTGACCATCAGTTTGTGGATGATATGTAGTACTGAACAATAACTTAGTTCCTAATTTTGCCCATAAAGTCTTCCAAAAGTAGAACAAAAACTTAGTATTCATATTACTCACAATAGTTTTAGGTATATGATGAGTGTGAAAAATACTTATTTTAAGCACTCTATTTTATTACATCTTAGGCTTAATAGTTGCATTAGTTAGTTAGTTTTTAGTTAATTTAATTTATTTTGTTATTTTATCTTAATTAGTAGGATTTAGTTGTTTTTAGATAATTTCTTTTGTATTTTATTTTGTAGGATGCATTGGGATGAAGATTGGATCAATCCTTGAAGTTTGAATAGGCTAAAGACTCAAGATAAGGAGTTATCTACATTGGGGATGAGCATGGCCGTGCTTAATTGTTGCATGGCCGTGCCTGAGAGTTATTTTTGGGCATGATACAGGTGGCACGGTTGTGCCAAAATTGAGCACAGCCGTGCCAGATGTAAGGCTCAGCATTGGTACATTTGTTGTGTAGCCATGCCATTTTCTTGCGCACCCATGCCCGACCTATGTGGCAGCCAACGAAGTGATAATTTTTAGCTGAAGTTTAGATAGATAGGGTCTTATCTGTTAGTTTTTTATTAGATAGAGTTTGAAAGGAGTTAGATTACTTTTCTTACTAGGTCTTTAAGTCTATAAATAGGACCATTTCATTTTCATTTAAGGGTTGTTCTGTTTTTAGTTCTAGTTCTAGTTTTTGTTTTTGTTCTTCTTTTTAGTTCTTATTTTTGTTTTTGCTCATATTAGAATAGGATTTGGTTTTGAAGATTGAAGGACAAGCTTTCTCTACACCTTGGTGAAGGGAGTTTTCTTTTTAACTTTTCTTATTATTCATCATGATTGGAATTATTTTCTTCATTTCTTCA
>CATIWO010685379.1:0-14326 GCA_949673435.1 Macaranga tanarius | reverse complement strand
AAAACAGTAACTTTTGTACATTTTTGCATGTTACTATTTATGTATTGCAAAAAAATTATGATATTTTATACAATCAAACAAAAATCAAACCAAACCAGTCGGTTATATATTTTTAAAAACTAAAATTAAACCGAACCGAATCGGTAATCGACCGAACCGATCGGTTCGGTTCGGTCAAGGCATTTCGCCTGTCCCACAGGCGAAATGCCTTGCCATTTCGCCTGTGGGACAGGTGAAATGGCCCCTAAAAAAAGTCAAAAATTTTGGTCAGTCAAACCGAACCATAAATTTGGAATTTTTTTTAAAACAAACCACAAAAAATGGAATTTTTTTAAAATCAACCATAAAAACAGAATTTTGAAAATTTTGAACCACAATTTGGTAAATAGCCTCTTGAACAGGTTGGATTTTGAGGCTGAGGTGATGCTTGATTACCAAAGGAGTATCTCACGCCTTTGATTCATGTAGGTTTATTCACAAAAGTATTATAATTGACGAAACCTGAACAAATAGTAGTTGATGAATTCACTCCTGATAATGTTTATTCACTAGAAAGACACACGCATAAGAAATAAATATTAAAATAACTGCTAAATTATTAAAATTTATAGCAAAAAAAAAATTATATACAAATCACTATATTTCTACATGCATAAGATAGGTACCATGTCCGTGTGCGGTTCAAACGGTACCATGTCCGTGTGGGTTAACACCGGCTAACATCCTTTCCGTGTGGGGTTTAACACCGGATATCCAGGTAGTAGGGTGAGGTTTACTTCCCCCTTTCCCCTGCTCTCCCAGGAACCCACAGGGCTTTAAACAAATAAAAAAAAAAAAAGATAGGTACATTAGATGTAATAAATAGGGGACCAAATAAAGGTACTACTTCTGACTCGACTCGGATGGTCATCAAGAATTTGAAATGGCTAATTTAATAATTAAATTAAAAACTCTTTTATTTTAAAGGCACTTGAGAGAGATTTTAAAGAGTTAAAAATTCTTTTATTTCATTAATTATTGGTACATTAACTCACCAGGTAGGAGGAATTTTTCCAACATAGAGGTAGGAGGAGAAAATTATCCTTTAATTATTATAGGGATAAGGTCTAATTTAGCCCCTAATGTATTGTACGAAGCTCAATTAAGCTCTTAATCTATTTTTTGACTCAAAAATACACCTAACGTTATTTAATATGGTCATTTAGCCCCTTCTAAAAGGTTTGACATCTAATAAAAATACAAACTAGTCCCTAAAATTGTGTTTCTATCAAAATATTTCAAGTTTTAAATTTTAATAGATAAAATTATCCTTCATTTTTTTATTAATTGTATAATTTTAAGAAAATTATTTTATTTAATTATTAATCTCTCTAAACTACACTATATATATAATCTACGGTAATTAAATTAAAAATAAAATTGTAAATCAAAGTGACACTAATTTTTTTTTTTAATATGCATATTTAATACTTCATATGAAATTAGTTAAATAAAAATTAATAATATAACATTGGCAAAAGGATAGAGAGAATGAGGAAATAAAAGTGTTTATTCTCCAAATGTTTAACTTTTTATATACTAAAAAATAAAATATAAGAATAAAAATTTATTTATTTTAATGGAATTAATACTTATAAATTTTAATATTAAGTATTTTATTAAGAGTATATATTAGTAAATAAGATAACAGGCTCCAAATATTTTATTATTTATATACTTATTTTTTTATTTAAATAATTTAAAATGAAGAATTCAAACACATATACATATATATACATCACTTCAGTTTAAATTTTTATTTTTAAGTTTAATTATTTTACATTACACATATAATTTAATTTAGAAAGATTAATAATTAAGTATAATATTTTTCTTAAAAATAATACTATTAACAAAAAAATTAAGGACAATTTTGTCTATTGAAATTTAAAATTTGAAATATTTTGATAGAAACATAATTTTAGGGACTAATTTGTATTTTTATTAGATGTTAAACTTTTTAGAATGGGCTAAATGACCGAATTGAATAACGTTAGGTGTATTTTTGAATCAAAAAATAGATTAGGGGCTTATCTGAGTTTCACACCATACATTAGGGGCTAAATTGGACCTTATCCCTTTTTAAGATATGTGCCTTGCTAAATTGCTTTTTTTTTGAAATTTATGTATAAAAAAAAGTAATAATTAATGATAAAGCAAGCCATTACCTCGTCTTTATCTAGAAAAATAAGATGATAATAAGAACAAATGTTATTGAATTTGTTGAAGTGAGTCAACATTCTAATTTTTTTTTTTGAATTGAGTGTTACGAATTGTTAAATTGTTCTTATATACAAGAGCCATAATTGTCAGAAAATTTTTACGGCAAAAGGACGTAGAGGACTTCATTGGCTATTTAGTTGTTAATTAACTTGCTATATATAGGGGAAAATTTTTGAGATATAAAGTGCTTAAGGACATAGAGCATATAGGCTATGCTTCATTTGCAACTATGAGGAAGTCACTTATATACAATTCTAAGGTGAACCTATTTTCTTGCTTTGATGCAAAAGCAATAATAGGAAGGATATAGATAGGTAGGTATTTCTGTGAGAATCACTGTTGGTGTCTCTAATAAGAAAATAACAAAAAACTTTTTGTTCAAATTACTATTTTATCCCTTCTAATATTATAATATAAAAAATTATATAATAATTAAAAAATAGTTATTTTAATTAATTAATTAATTAAATTGATAAAATCTAAAACCTAAAAAAGAACTGGGTGAACCAGTTGTATCATAATTTGCACACTCTTATATTATATTTTTATTTATTTATTTATTTATTTATTTTTATTTATTTTTATTTATTGTAATTATTATAACTCAGGAAGGGCAAAATGGAAATTGCCCTTCCCCGAGAGATGGACTGTTCACCAACTGTTTCCCTTCAAATATAAACACAATGAATGTGCACATTGAAAATTTGTGACAACTTTCCAGATGTTGTATACAGTTTCAGTAATCAAAGTAGATTTTTCATCATAAATATCTAACATAATCAAAACCCAAAGCAAGGAAGTAAATTAGTTTAAGCAATAGCTTGGAAATAGAAACATACTACGATTAGTGCTTCCTCTATCTTGGGAACTGCTGCCTCTGCCTGTCCCTCCCCCTCTTCCACTACTACTGCCATATCTACCGCCATCACCCTCGCCATGACCACCCTGCCCGGGGCTCAAATTCCATTGGGTTGTGGGCCTTGCACCACGGCCACCGTTGTGATATTGCTCATCCTTCTGCCTCTGCCAGCACCACGACCACTGCTGCTGCCATCAGTAGCAGCTGCCTCCACCTTTGGTCCTCTATAGCCTGAAGCACTACCACCATCCCTCTCCATGATGACTAAAGAAAATTAAATAAGACAGCAAATAATGTGTATTTATAGAGCATTAAAGAGTATTCAGGAGGAGCAAGAGTTGTTGTATAGACTTTTACGTTGAACGGTTAGATCATTCTCTGAACGTTGCAAGGAGTCGCACTCTCTTGTTATAAGGCAAGCAAAAATAGGCAAAAGAAAAAAAAAAAAAAAAAAAAAAAAAGTTGCCAACTTCGGAGGAAAGCTGCTTTTATGTGAAGGATTTGTATTAATTACTAGCCATTACATTAAGGATCGAATAGTTAGCTTTCAAAAAGTCTATTATTACATAATATAGGATTTAACTATATATATATATATATATCTATAATATTCTTATAAATGAAATTCAAAATAGGAAGCTAATTATCGGGTAAATTAAATGCGGAAACTCATTAGGCACTATGATGTTGAGTCATAGTCCCCAATGAGTATTGACATTGATATTTTCCTGCAAAATATAAATTAGAGTTTGATGATCAAATTATAATAAAGAATAAAATTTTAATTTCTTAATTAAATAATATTTTTTATTTTAATTAGGTCAATTTTTATTTACTTAGTTTGATATAAACTATCTAAATAAACTATCTAATTCTAATTTAGTTTAAATCATATTTCCTATTTTATTTGGGGAAATTTTATTAAAATTTAATAAGAAAATAAATAAGATTAATTTATTTATATTTTTTTTATTATCTAATATTTAACAACAATCGTAATTTAAATAAACTAGTACACATAACACGTGGTTCGCACATGATATTTCTATTATTTGACTTGTTTTTATGAAATAAATTTAAATTAAAAAGTTTAATACGATTTAAATATTTTTAATTTTAATATTTTTCTCTTATAAACATATTTTATATTTTATTTTTAAATTATAATTATAATTAATCAATATAAAATAAATTTTTAAATACATTATTTGATAATATTTTAATTAATTAATTTGTAGTATTTTTTTTAACAATTTTAACATGATTTATTTTATTTTTTTGTAATTACATATTGATTTTGAATATTTTTTATTTTAGTACTTAATTTTTTAAAAGAAAATTCTACATATTATTTTTAAATTATAAGCATAATGAACCATTAGATAATAAAAAATAAAAAATTAATTTTAGTTATTTTTTATTAAATTTTAAATAATTGTCATTATAAATTAATTTTTTTGTCATGATTTTAACATTTATAAAAAAAATATTTTTCTTTTTTTGTAACATCCGTGTCCTTGAACCGGATTAAATTAAGTTAATGATAATTAAGGAATATTTATTTATATTAAATAGATATTAAAAAGATGGAATTAATTGAGTAAAGTTTTGAAGGATGAAATTGGAAAGAAAGAAAGGATTGAAGTGTAACAAAAGAAGTAAATAAGTTAGAAAGAAAGAAGAGAAAAAAGGAGGGATTGAAGTGGAGAGAAGGAGAAGAATAAAAAAAAAAAAAAAGAAGAAGAAAAGAAAAAAAAAGAGAAAGAAAAAGAAAGAAAAGAGAAAAAGAAGAAAGAGAAGAAAAAGGAAAGAAGAAGGAGGTCTGAACCCTAGAATTCAAATTCTACAAGGAAAAAAAAGAATCCACAGGAGAAATCGGTGAGTGGATTCAAATTATTGTTGGTTTTTATTGAAAATTGAATTTTGAGCTATTTTTGTGTATAAAGTCTAGGGTTTGATGATTTTCTTTAGATTTAGAATGATCTAAGTTATTTTAAGCATGTTTGAGAGTGGTTTGAAGTTATACGTTTGATATTTGAACAATTGGTGTTGAAAAATTGAGTTTTGGGTTAAGTTTCTGTAATTTTTCATCTGATTCGCATGTTCCAGAACCGTAGAGGCGTACATCTGTTCGTACAGGCGTGCGTCTGTCCAGAGCAAAGGTTGGCGCCTCTTGGCGCCTAAAATTAAGGCTTGCGCCTTTGAGAACAAAGGCGGGCGCCTCTGTACAGAGGCGTGCGCCCCTGTGCTTGAGGCATGCGCCTCTGTGGCTCAGGCATGCGCCTCTGTGTCCTATTTCACGACCCGTTTGGCTGTAAACTTCAATTTTTCGAATGGTATCTTAAATCGAACCTTGGAACAATGTACTAGAATATAAAATGATTGAAAACCACTTCATATTAATGAAATGACATGAAATGTATGAGTCTCAGACTAAGAGACTAAATTATGTATAGAAAGGAAATCAAAGTTCAGCATCGGATGAGCCACGAGGCCCGTAACATATCAAATCGAAGCTAATTCAGAGAGCTATATGGCTTTTACCAGGGGAACCCGATGAACCCCGTTTTGATGTTCAAATTTGACTATTTAGGCCTTCGTTTGGGGCTTTAAAGTTTTAGATGAAATTATAGTTTTAAGTGTGCATGGTATAATTGGGTAGTTGTGTATAATCGAATGCCTAAGGCCAAATACACGTCCTACTATATAGGTGTATACGAACTTACTCCTTCTTAGTGAGGACTTATTAACTTAAGAAGTAGAATAAAGAATTATGGGAATTTGAAGTCTCCGAGTAGAGACTAAAGTAGGTTCGTTAACCTTGGGGCCGGAAAGATAATACAATAAGGAAATGAGGATTAAAGTAAAGTATCCAGTATAATTAAGTGGAACTGAGAGTTCAATCCTAAAGAAAAGGAATGGTGAGAGATTAAGTAAAAATATATATATATATCTAACCTTATTCCTTTTTGGTAAGGAAAGGTCAAACCTAGTAATGGAAAGTTAAATGGAGACATTATAATATTTTGATGTTTTAGTCAATAGGGATGATGTTTAAGTATCCAATATAGAGACTAAAAGTTAAAATACTGCAGTGAAATCCAATATGAGAAAATATGGAGTGTGAGAATAATATTTCATACGAGAGGCACAATAAGATACCAATAATGCTAGAATACTCGAGAACTCCTAAAAGAAAGGGATGTAATTTTAGTTGAATATAATCCTAAGGATTGAGATTCCTTATCGAGGACATGGAAGATTCACAGAGGTGTATATTCGACGCTGGGGGCCGAATACACGTAATATTGTGCAGAGATATATGTTGTCTATGTTGGAAAAATGGTTGGTAAATGTGTAAAGACGTTGCCTAGGGCCATATACATATATTACTACATAGGATTATGGTTAAGTAGTACATACGCTAATTTATAATTGAAATGGATGAATGTGTATAGCGTTGCCTGTGGCCGGATACACACGTTACTATAATGCAAATGGATAGATGTGCATAGCCGATCCCTGGGGCCGGATGCACATGATACTTCATAAGATTAAGTTAGTTAATGAGTATAGCCGTTGCCTAGGGCCGGATATACATGTTATTATAATGTGAGTGAGTATATGTGCATAACCGATGTCTGGGGCCGGATGCACATGATACTTCGTAAGGTAAAGCTAGCAGATGTGTATAACCGTTGCTAGGAGCCGAATACACCGTGTATAGCCGTTGCCAAGGGCCGGGTACACGTATGCATAGCCGTTGCCAAGGGCCGGGTGCATAATTTGCTATGAAGATGTAAGATTACATCTGAGATATATGTAGAGCTGTTGCCTGGAGCCAGTTACATATATCATGTTAGATTGACCTTTAAGTCATTTTGGGCTTAAGTGCTGATCACACTTAAGTAATTTTATCATGGGTATTGAGAATGAATGAATGTTTGAGAGATATTATAGTGTTGAACGATATTGCCCTTAAGATTGTAAGTGTGTGTATGACGTACTCCTAGTTAATAATTTTTAATATGGATGGTATATATTGATGATGATTTTATTGTTAGTATGTTTAAGTACATTACCCAAGAATGTATGGTGAAGTGATTATTTGTTTTCCTTTATTGAATTCTCTTTTAATATACTACTTGAATTAGAGATAAATTATTTTATGTCTAAATTCCTGATTGTATAAGAGGAAGGTTAGTTAGTAATGCTATATAGATATTAATATAGCGAAATTATTGAATACTTATGTTTATTTAAATCCATATTATTTCAGTATATAAGTACGTATATAAAAAAGGGGATTTCATGAAATATTTGAACGAGTAATGGATGTGGTTGTTTTTGAAATTGAGATTTATTTGAATGTGAATAAATATTTGAAAGTTCATTGGTTTCTCACTTTTGAAACTACTGAAAATTGGTTTAAGGATTTTCTTGTGATAATATTTCAAAATAATGTTTTATCCACTCACTGGGTAATTTCTTTTTAAAATTACTCACACTCATTTATTTTTAAAATTTTCAGTATAGGTGTTCGATATCTGCTTAGTCAGCAGCGAGAGATGGCAGTACCGCGGACCACGACAGTAAAGAAGATTGATAAGATGAAGATCTTATTAGAGATATTTGAAGAATGAGAATAGAACTTGTTGTGAAATATAATTTAAATCTTGATTTATACATAGAGATGTAAATACTTTGAGATAGTTTTAAAGATTAGCATTAAAGTATTGTAATATTATCGTTAAGAGATTCTTTATCATCATTAAGTCTATGATCATATTATTAATTGAGTAAATAGTAGTGAGGGTGCTACATTTTTAGTAATTATATATCATTTTTAAAATTTTTTTAACTTAGTATTTTCTTTTTCATAAAAATTTTATTTACAATTTTTTAATTTATTATTGTAACTAATAATTAAATAATTCAAACTTATTTAAATTAATTTGAATGATTTTCTTAATAAAAGTTCTATCAATTAAATTTTTAATATTTTTAACATTTTAAACATTATTTCTCTCTATTTTTCACTCAACCTTTTTAGTATTTTTATTTTAATATTTTCAGTTTTAGTATTTTTCAAAAAACTTATATGTACTTTTTTTTAATCTTATGATATTGTAATTAATTATTAAATAATAAAAATTTATTTATTTATTTTTAATTATTTTAATTAAATTTTAATAAAATTTATTTCTGTAAATTAATTTTTAACATTAATTTTTTCTTTTTTTAAGTAATCACATTAGCTTATTAATTATTTTTAATTCTACTATTTCTCTCTATTTAAAAAAAAATATCTATACTATTTTTAAATTTTTTATTACGATTAATTATTTAAATAGTAAAATTTAATTAAATTAATAGTAACTATTTTTTTTATTAAACTTCAATAAAATTTCTAAATTATGCTATTTATTTAATTTATATTAGTCCAAAGAGCAATTCATCTAATTAGAGTTAGAAATATAAATTTATTTAAATTAGAACTAAATATAATATTTAACATTAGATTTTCTACTTTTTATTAATTAAACATTAACTTTGAATATTTTCATATTCGTACTTCATTTTTCAAAAAATATTTCTATGTACTATTTTTAAATTAGAATCGTAATGAAGCATTAGGTAAAAAAAGTTTTTAAATAATTTTAATGATATTTTATCAAAATTTTAACAAAATTAGTCACTATAATTAATTTTTATCATGATTTTAGCATATTTGACATTAATATTTTTCTTTTTTTTTTAATAATTATACATCACTTTTATTTTTTTAACTTAATATTTGTTTCTCTTTAAATAAAATTAGTTACAAATTTTTAAATTATTATCATAATTAATCATCAAATGATTCAAAATTAGTTAAATTAATTTACTTACTTTCAATAAAATTTAATAAAATTCTTTGCATAAAATTAATTTTTGAGTATTTTTTTTGAAATTTTTAACATTAATTTTCCTTTTTTCTTATCTACTATAAATCAAAATTTTATTATTTTATTATTTTTAATTATTCAAAGAATAATAATTTTTATTAAATTTTAATAAAATTCCTAAAATTATGCAAAAGTTCATCTAATTAGAATATGAAATATAATTTTATTTAAATTATAACTGAATATACTGTTTAATTAGTATCTAATATATTAAATAAAAGTTAACCTAATCAAAATAGGAAATATAGTTTAATTTAAATTTAAATTATAATTATAATTAATTTAATTTAATTTCAAAATTAATATATTACCAAATTATCCAGATTTTATAAGTTAAGCTAATTAATGTAGGAAATATACAGCTTAAATTATAATTAATTTAATTTAATTTTAATTGATAAATTATTAAATTATCCAACTTTTATATAATAAATAATATGCACAGTTTTATGATTTTGCATGTTCCCCCTTCGTACATTTATATATGCTAGTATAAACAATACATGTTTCACATATGATCTTTCTATTATTGGACTTATTTTTATGAGATAAATTTAAATTAAAAAAATTTAATACGATTTAAATATTTTTAACTTTAATAATGTTTTCTTCTAAAAATATTTCATGTATTATTTTTAAAATTATAATTATAATTAATCAATATAAAATAAAATTTTAAATACATTATTTTATTATATTTTAATAAATTATTTTTTTAGTATTTTTAACAATTTTAACATTAAATTTTCTATTTTTTGGTAATTACACATCGATTTTGAATATTTTTTTATTTTAGTACTTCATTTTTTAAAAAAAATTATATATATTATTTTTAAATTATAAGTATAATGAACCATTAGATAATAAAAAATAAAAGTTAATTTCTGTTTTCTTTTATTAAATTATAAATAATTGTCATTATGAATTAATTTTTTTATCATGATTTTAACATTTATAACATTAATATTTATCTTTTTTAGTAATTATATATCCTTTTTATATTTTTTAAACTTAATAGTTTCACTTTCACAAAACTTTTATTTACAATTTTTTAATTTATTATTGTAATTAATCATTAAATAATTTAAAATAATTTAAACAATTTTTTAATAATTTTTTTTAATTAAAATTTTAATATTTTTAATATTATTATTCTCTTTTTTTTCACTCATTATATATCACTTTTTAGTATTTTTATTTTAAATATAACAAATATAAAATCGATTAAAATCATACCACAGAATAGACTTTTACGTTGAACAGTTGGACCATTTTCCTTGCGTTGCAAGGAGTGACGCTCTTCTTCACTCCTTGTATAAAGCATGCAAGCAAATAGAGAAAAAAAAAAAAAAAGTTACAACTTCGGAGGAAGGGTGCTTTTATGGGAAGGATTTGTATTAATAATTACTATCCCATTAATCACATTAAGGATATATATATATATATATATATATATAATAAGGATGTTAAACGATTTAAAATATCATCTAAAAGGGTAATTTTTTCCTTTTAAATTGACGATAACATAATTTAAATCTTACACTATAAAATACTATTAAAAAAGAGTTATCACTTGACTATTTTGTAACTAACAATTTTTTTAGGGGATAAATACTTCCCATGAAAGCAGCTTTCCTCCGAAGTTGTAATTTTTTTTTTTTTTTTTTTCCAATTTGTTTGCATGCCTTACAAAAAGAGGAAAGTAGGACTCCTTGCAACGCAAGGAGGATGGTCCAACTGTTCAACGTAATATACATGTAGTAAAGTATCTTTAATGTAATTGTTAGTTTGATATCCCTCACGACTAGCCTAAATGGCAAAAGGTGTGAACATCCAGTTGGTGAGATCAACGATCAATCTCTCCTTTTATAATATTGGGAATTAACCACCTCAACTGAATATTATCATATAAAAAAAAAAGGGATATATACATAATAGTGTCTAAACTTTTTACTTTTTCTATTTTGGTGTTTAAAAAATTTTTTTTTTTACAATTAGGTGTCTGAACCTGCTAAATATTTCTAAAATGGTGTCTCTAACAAGTTTTATAAGTTAAAGTGTCTATATATCATATTTTAAGCAGTAAATTGACTTAAATATTTTTCTTTTATATTAAACTTTATTTTTTTATTTTAATAATTTTTATTCATCAAACTAAACTAGTAAATTAAATATTATTTTTATTTGTATTTTTAATTTATTAATTATAGTGATTGCATTTAATTCTTTATTCATGATTTTAGTCATTTTATAAATTTTTATTTACTAAAAAAATTATTTTATTTTAATTATAATAAATAAAATTTTATTTATATTTTATTTCTATAAATTGTATTTTTCTTTTCACTCTTTCAAATTTAATATTTATATTAGATTTTATTTTTCTATAATAATATTTCAATTTTATTTTTTATTTTACTTTATTTTAATAATATTCAGTATATTTTTTCAAATGTAATATATATGAGTGAAAAGAAAGTTTAATTAAAAAAAATTAAAATCTAATATAAAAAGGACATTTAAGTCAATTTATTGTACTTTAACCACTATATTCTAATATTCGGTATATTTTAATTTATTTTACTTTAACCACTATAATCTAATATTCAATATATTTAATCTTAAATGCCTTTTTTATATTAGATTTCAATTTTTTATTTTTTTCAATTTAATATAATTTTTTTCACTCATATATTAAATTTGAAAAAAATACTGAATATTATTAAAATAAAATGTAAATAAAATTGAAATATTTTCATGAAAATAAAAATGAAAACAAAAATTTTAAACTTAAAAGAGTGAAAAGAAAAATACAATTTAACTAAAATAAAAATAAATAACAATTTATTTATTATAATTTAAAATAAAAAATAAATTTTTAGTGAATAAAAATTTAGTTTGACTAAAATCATGAATACAAAATAAAATTAAGCCACTATAATTAGTAAACTAAAAATAAAAAAAAGTAATATTTAATTTTTCTAATTTTGTTTAATAAAAAAAACTTTTTTATTTCTAATAATTTTCTAAAAAATTATTAGAATAAAAAAGAAAATAAAGTTTAATATAAAAGATAGGTATTTAAATCAATTTACTGCTTAAAATAGGACATATAGTCACTTTAACCTGTAAAACCTGTTAAAGACACAATTTTAGAAATTTTTAACAGGTTTAGATACCTAATTGTAAAAAAAATTTATTCAAATACCAAAACAGTAAAGTGAAAAAGTTCAGACACTATTTAAGTATGTATCTCTTTTTTTTATTATTTTTATTTGATAGTATTCAGTTGATGTGGCTAATTCCCAATATTATAAAGGGAGAGATCGATCACTGATCTCACCAAATGGATATTCATACCTTTTGCCATTTGAGCTAGCTACGAGAGATCTCAAACTAACAATTACATTAAAGATACTTTAACTATATGTATATTACGTTGAACAGTTGGACCATCCTCCTTGCGTTGCAAGGAGTCATACTTTCCTCTTTTTGTAAGGCATGCAAACAAATAGGCAAAAAAAAAAAAAAATTACAACTTCGGAGGAAAGCTGCTTTTATGGGAAGTATTTATATTAATAATTACTATCCCATTAATTACATTAAGATATTTTTTGGTTAATAAAGAGATCATATAAGCTAAATATTGATAAATTGTACAACAGAGGACAATTTTTTTCTTTTAAATCGATGATGCTAAAATTTGAATTCTGCACCACAAAAATACCTTCAAAAAAAAATTATCACTTAACTATTCTCTTACTAGTAATTACATTAAAGATACTTTACTGCATGTATATATTCTCTAATATATTGTTATAAAGGAAGTTCTAAATAGGAAGCTAATTATTGAGTAAATTATATTTGGATACTCATTAGTCATTAGGCACTATGATGTTGAGTCATAGTGCCTAATGAGTAATGGTTTTTCATTGTGAAATATAAATTAAACCTTAACAACTAAATTATAATAAAATATAAAAATTTATTTTTAATTTAAATTATATTTTCTATTTTAATTATACCAATTGTTATTTAATTTGATATAAAATATCTAAATAGTATATTTAATTCTAATTTAATTTAAATCATATTTCCTATTTATTTAAGTCAACTATAATTTTACCTAAATTTTTAGAAATTTTATTAAAATTCAATAAGAAAATAAATAAAATAAAGTTATTTTTATTTTTTATTATCTAATATTTAATTACCATTGTATTTTAATTAATTAAATAGTATATAGAATTGGATCTAATTAAAAATTAAATAAAATAAAATTTTACTTTTAATTTAATCTAAATTATATTTTTACATTTTGATTATTTTTTAAAATTAGAGTAATTTCTATTAATTTGGCCTAGTATAAATAATCTAAATGCTATATTTTTAAAATTTTATCAATGTTTAGTAGGAACATAGTTAAAAATAACTTAATCAAAATTTTATTAATTAATGATTAATTATGATCAAACTTTAAAAAATAGCATGTAGATAATGTCACGCCTTCACCAAAACTTCTCCATTTACTCACATAATTAAGGATTTAATCATAATAAATGTATTACTTAACAACCACATCACAATACTTGATATATATATATAATAACGTTATACAGCTCGAGTTCATCATAATATTACATAAAAATTCTATCATCAATTTCTTTATCAGCATTGTCTACTGCAATGTCCTCTCTCCGCTACTAACTAAGCGGATCTCAAGCACCAACCCTGAAAATTTTTAAAACAAAAGAGTGTGAGTAATTTCCAAAGGAAATTACCCAGTGAGTGGATAAAAAAAATATGTTTGAAACTTTATCAGAAGAGGGTCAGTAAAGAATATTTCTCTGTCCTCAACAATAAATATACTTCTTAATTTTTCAAGGAATATATTGAAGACCCAATATAATTAAATAAGCACACTTAGATCATACTCTTAAAACTATACTCTGTATATATAAAGCACCGGACCCGATACCTCTTCTTTAGGTCGTCGTGGTCCTAACAAGAACATACTTAACTCCAATTTCATTATATCCTTACACTAATTCTCTCTAAACTTAGTATATCTTGGACCTTGCATACATATATTTGATGATTCTTTTATCACCATCCCTATCTTTACTTTCTGGATCGTTATTTAGTCTCCCCCGTAAACTTCATAACACTATTTCTCAACTAATTCTTATTTCTACTTATCCTTGTTGCCAAAGTCTCACATTCTCATATAATTACCACTGTTTCATTTCCATAGTGT
>CATIWO010685370.1:0-21485 GCA_949673435.1 Macaranga tanarius | reverse complement strand
TCAATCACAAAATCCTCACTTCCTCACATATTTCACTTTCAAGTGAAATTCATATAAACCACACAACACAAATAATATTCCATCCATTACATCTCAACTACCATTCATTACATTTCAACAAGCCATTATAACCACCATTCATTGAATCATATCCTCATCATAATTTTAATACACAAAAAGTGGATTGAGTTCCACATCATATTCACCAATACAAATATTCATTCAATTCCATTAAAGGAAATATACAATATACATATACACACAATGGCTTAGCATATGGATACAATATGTATTCATAGTACTTACCTCCAAATGCTTCCACTCCAAAAAGAATCTTTCCTTCAATAATGAGTGTTTTCCTTTCCTTTATCAATCCCTACACAATTCATATACAAATTCAACAAGCATACATTGAATTCCACCTTAACCTCACCAAAGTGCACAAATTAATCAAAGTTTAACAAGACCTAATCACACACACACAAGTCCAATAATCCTAAAATTGCTACCAAAGCTAGGGTATATGTCAACAATAAATTCCAATTGGAATCACTCAGTTAGGATATGTGTGGAATTAATTATAAATTTTACAATCCACCTGGCCAAAACAGGATACTTATAGGAACAAGAAAATGTCCGGCCTTATTGACCCTTTAAAACAACAAAATAAATCATAACTAAAAACATAAAACATGTAAAGGACTCTCTGAAGTTTTCAGAAAGGCTAACCTTACACAAATAAGAGTTGTATAACTCAAGATATGGAACAAACAAGAGGACTAAAAATAGAGGAGGCAGAACACGAATTTAGCAAAAACTACAACTCAACCAATTCCAATCAAAACACAATAAAACTTACTAAAATGATGCTTCAATGAATATAATACTTCTAATACTTCCCAATTCCTAGCTTCAACAAGATCTCAACTCTCCAAAAACTCAAGAATTCTCTCTTCTCTTCCCTCTCAATCTCTACACTCACCAATATAACCATACACACACATATACACATGTAAAAATTAACCAATCACAAGCTAACAAATTATACCCTAAAGTCTCTACAATTAATTGCCCAACAATAAATAATAAATACTAATTTATCAATAAAAACATATAATATAATAATACTAATATTATAATAATAAAAAATAACCAAAATTACATCTAAGTCCTCAATGAAATGGATATATTACACTATGCCCCATAACTTCCCAATTGTGACAATTGACTCCCAATTATCTTTGTAATTAAGTCCCTCTCTACCAGCAATACATTCCCACATTTAGACATATATCATACTAGGACTCTATATGTCATGTATTCTTAATGCATGAATAGTGCATCATAAATGTGGGTGTTATAATTCTCCCCTCCTTATAAAAATTTTATCCCCAAAATTTAACAACTTACCACCTCCCGGAAACAAAAATGGATACTTCTGTCTCATTTGCTCCTCTACCTCCTAAGTTGCTTCTCTAGGTGAGTGATAACTCCATTCTACCTTCACAATTAGAATCTCTTTATTCCTCAACTTCTTCACCTTTTGATCTAGAATCTCCATTGGTTCCTCTACATATTTCAATCCCTCAGATATCTCTATCTCAGGTTCTTGTATCATATGACTTAGATCTGATCTATACCACCTCAACATTGATACATGGAATACATCATGTATGGAAGCCAGTTCCCTCGGCAAAGCTAACTTGTACGCCAATAGTCCTACCTTCTCCAAAATTTTATACGGTCCCATATATCTTGGACTTAATTTTCCTTTCTTTCCAAATCTTCAAATGCCTCTCCATGGTGATACTTTCAAAAAAACCTTCTCACCAACTTCAGAATCCATCTCCCAGTGGTATCGATCCGCATAGCTTTTCTGATGATCTTATACTGCCTTCAAGTATTTCTTGACTACTTAAATTTTATCCACCATTTCTTGTACCAAATCCGGACCTTCAAGTTGCCTCAAGCCTTCAACATCCCAATATATTGGGCTTCTGCATTTTCTCTCGTACAAAGCTGCATAAGGTGCCATCCCGATACTAGAATGATATCCATTGTTGTAGGCAAATTCTAATAATGTTAAGTGCTCGTCCCAGTTGCCTTTAAACTCTGAGGTGCAACCTCTCATCATATCTTCAAGTGTCTGGATGGTTCTTTCTGATTGACTATCTGTTTGCGGATGAAAAGCAGTAGAGAAATGCAACTTTATCCCCAAACCTTTTTGCAAACTCTCCCAAAAATGGGAAGTAAATCTCGGACCCCTATCGGACACAATAAATAAAAGAACTCCATGTAGCCTCACAATCTCTGTAATGTACAAAGAAGCCAACTTGTCTAAGGAATCTCTTGCTTGTATCGGCAAGAAATGAGCCGACTTAGTTAACCGATCTACTATCACCCACACTGTATCATGCTTCCGAAAGGTACGAGGCAGTCCAATCATAAAATCCATAGTAATCTTTTCCCACTTCCATTCCAGTATTACTAAAAGACGCAACTTCCCCGTCGGAGCTTGATGTTCGGCCTTTACTTGTTAACAAGTCAAACATCTTGTAACATACTCGGCTATATCTCTTTTCAGCACTGGCCACTAATAAAACGGCTTCAAATCTTGATACAACTTCATACTACTGGGATGCATTGCATATGGAGCGGTAAAGCTCTTATCACCCAACTGCATTTTTCATCCAAGCATTTAGCAACAAAGTTAAGAGTTTTTATTTTAACAGTTCTGTATTGGAAGTGGTTCTTGATAGCAGTAAGTCTTAATACTTTTTTAAATTCTTATTTGTTGTTGTATATTAGACCTTCTTCAGGTTCGGTTACTATTTTATTATAAATTGTTGATGATTCTTCACTGCCATCTTCCAGTAGAATGATATTCGTCATTATTTTTGTATAATCCAGATAATCTGAATTTTGATTATTTACTTCTGTGTTTGTTGAGCTATGTTCAGAAATTAATGCCAAATCTATTTTAGTTGTTGATTTTTATTGCAGCATGTTGTTGTTGAAACTTTTTTCTAGAAATTCCTTCTTTTCAACGGTGATGCTTAGAGGAAATTTGGTCAAATCAAGCTCTTTCTTCTTTAGTTGCAAATAGAAGAAGAGAATTGTATTGTCTTCTATTTTTAAAGGTGGATAATTTTCTGACTTTATACTGTATGACTATTTGCTGAAAATCTTTTTAAATTTGAAGTCTCTCTGATATTATTTTCAGCATTTCATCAAAGCTGCAGTTTGGTTGTATTGTAATTCCTGTCACATCAAAATCAATATAATCCATTGCTTTATTCCAGTTCCCATTGTGATGAATGAAGACTGGTATGGCATCCATTATACCTATAATTAAAAAATTAAAAAAACTGATTAGCTATTTTTATGTTTTAGGTATTGTTGCTTCTTATTACTTTTTGTTGCTTTTTATTTCTTTTTGTTTAAGATTCTAGTTTTTGTTGCTTATTGTTTCTTCTTGTTTCTTTAAGTTACTTTTTTTCACTGATGTTTAAGATTTTATTGCTTCTTGTTGCTTGATGTGGGTCAAATATAATTACCTTAGTCTTTAAGACTAAGTATAAAGTAAGTAGGGTGTCAAACACTCGGGAATTTGGAGCTATTTTATATTAACTGCATATGTACTAAGATGGATAGGCAAAATATTAATAAAAAAGATTGTTGGATTATTCTAATTATTCTAATTAATTACTAACTACACTAATTAATCTAGTTATTCTAAATATCAAGTTGAAATAGGGTTTATTAAAACTATAAGTAGGAATTTATCAAGAATTACAAGATATAAACAAATAGTTACATGAAATAATTATAAACATGGTATAAGGCATAGATGCAACTCTCGTTGTCATTTAAACTTAAAGTCCTTAAAAGCAACTCTTATTATCAATTAAGGGTAATTCATTTAGAGTCTACAAACATTCTCATGTCATTGTAGAGATAAACAAAATCCATAAAATTACTATGCAAGGTTTATAATTTTTAACACATAATATAGAAATCCTTGTCTCCAAGTAATTTCATTACCTTTAATAAATTCAATTATATTTCCACCAAAGTGTATCAACTCTCATTACGTACATATTTGATTTAAACATCATATATGGTGGCCAATCATACACAACACATTCAAACTCATAATTAAATTCAGATCATTAACATAACATAAAATAAAAGATGTAATTCATTGATTCATTCTTCCTTGCAATTCTAACAAACAATGGCTTAGCCAAGATACATGATAAACATAATTAAATAACAATAAGAAAGTAAATAAAATACAAAGTACTAAGAAAGAAAGATAGAACTTTGAATATAGATAGCCTTCTTGAAGATTCCTTGACTTGCTTTGAATTATCTTCACTTGAATATTTGAATTGCACTAATAATTCTAACTAAATAAAACTAATACTTTTGACAAAATAAAATAAATGTTTTCAGATATCTCCTTATATCTAAAATGTAGCCAATATATGTATTTATAGGCTTGCTAAACATCCCAATTCGTACACTTTCGAAGAGGGGTGTAATTGGAAAAGGTACGAAGAATGGGTGCCTAAGCTACTTGACACATTGTGCTGAGTCGAGTATGAGTCAGCACAGGCTGGCTCTGTCACGACTCAGCACAGTGGCACGAGTCGGCACATGCCTCTTTCCTTCAACTCGAGTCAGCATCAGCGGGCAGGACGAGTCGGCACAGCCGGGCGAGTCGGCGTAGCTGCTTGCTGTCACGAGTCGGTACAGGCGGGACGAGTCGGCACGGTTGCTGAAATGCCTCCTTTAACTTTTTAATCACCAAACTTCATTCCAATGCACTGCAAATTGATTTTAAGCTTGAGATTAGTCCAAAAGAACCTATAAATCACATAAACAACAAAGAAAACATAAAAGTACAAAACTATAATAATAACATATAATTAAACATAATGAAAATGCAATTTAATTAGAAAGTCAACAAAATGATCCTAAATTACTACGCTATTTTGCATACTATCAAATTCCCCCACGCTTAAACCTTACTTTCCCTCAAGTAAGAAATAAAGAACTAAGTAGGAAAAGCAACAAAAATTTCATCCTCTACAAAATATATGTAGCCATCTTAACAAGTCATTCTAATAATGAAAAAAATTTTGTAGAAAAAGATAGTTAACAATTAACTTTCAATGCTCAACAATGAAAGAGGAAACAAGTCTCATAGCATAGGCAATAAGTTTAACACATTATCTCAACCTATTAATAACAAAATCAAGAATACAAAGTCAAAGTGCTAACCAAACTATCTAGCCAATATATTCATTATTTAAACTTAAGATTTCTATAAACACAAGTAGCTTTTTAGGATAAAAATCAAGCACACGTATAGACTAACATTTCTTATGGTATTTTTAGACAAATTTTTTTCTTATTTTTTTCTAGTGCGTGCATTTTATGCTCTATTCCACAAATTTTTGTTATACTTGTAATGTCACATACTCTTTCCGAATGAATGCAATTAAGGAGCAAACTCATTTGCACACAACTTACTCACGATACATCATATAACAAGCATATATTCTCTTTTTTTTTAATTTTACAAATTTGTACTTCTTGTATTTTTTTTTCGTGCCCTCATCCATTATTGAAATACTAATCTTTCATATTATGGCTATAGTTTCCCTAAAACTACTTTAGTCATAAGAAACTTAAGCTTAAATCCTTAGCATCCTAGCCTTAAGCATAGTTAGAAAGTGGACTAAAAATTCTCTAGATTTTGAAAATAATAAAAAGAGATAATAAGAAAAACTTGAAGAATATACTACATGAAACTTAAAAAATTCTACCAATTGAGCATAAAAATTAATTATTAACATGACATAAAAGTAAGACTTCAATCAAAATTAAAATGAACTAGAAAAGAAGCTACTTATTGATGTAGAGAAGATGAATAAGTACAAAATAAAGCATAGACACATATGCATAACAACCTAAACATAAACAAAGTAAATAAAATGAACAAAATGCAAATGATAACATGCATAAAAATGAATGAAACATGAACAAAATAAAAAACATAAACACTAATATCCTTTCCCCCACACTTAAAATACACATTGTCCCCAATGTGAAATATAAAAGAAAAAGTAAGGAGAAAAGAAAAACTCCCTTAATCGTCCGAAGATAGTGGTGGAGACTCAATGGTATGTCCGCAATGAACAAAGTATTATTGCATCTTGTACTCCATCCGGTATTGGCGGTGAGCTAGTTTGTGGTTAAAAGTCTCCATTCCACTTAATTGTTGTTGCATCGCCCTTTGGTTTGCTAATACTTGCTCCTAAAGAGGCAAGTCATGGCTAGAAGAGCCACTTGCACCTCCTTGCATAGAAAAAGAAGGGACAGGCGTATCATCTTGAGGCCATTCCTCTTGGTTCAAATCATCTCCCACATTATGCTCTTCTTCATGAACATCATCTCTAACAATGGCTACTTAAGCAAGCTCATTGGCATCTTGATCACCTATAAAATGTAGATGGGGGAATACCCTTGCAACAAGATCTTGTGTATGCAGGAATAAAATGAAAAGAAGTATCCACAACTTCACCTTGCACAAAGACTTGTTTATATATGGTGCAACACGGTCAACGGCATCAAAATTAACATTTTGGCAAGATTGTAATAACATGACCATGTGTCAAAGGAACATCTTTTCGATTAGCACATGTCAAGAGTTGATTAAATATTCAATAAGTCCAACAAACTTATTTTCTATTGTGAATGCACCACATCAAAAATATTTCTTGAGCCGAAACTCTATTAAATTCCAACTTATGAAATACTACACAACAAAGCACCTTATGCAACAACCAAAATTACAAATCCTTAATAAACATAGACTTGCCTTTCTTTGGTCTAAAAGGTGGTGGTAAATCAGTTAAGAAAGTCCAAAATTCATCAACATTAAAAGACTTGGGGTTTTCCTAACATCCGAAACTCAAGGATATGTGAATCATTAGCATTAACCTCTAAGGATGTATAAAATTCCATATTCAAGTCAACAAATATGTGTTCATACATAGGGTCAAATTTCTTTAAACCATAATTTGTTAGCAATTGAGTAAAAGAATCATGCATACCAATATCTTGAAGTAAAGAGGTAGGGATATACTTGCATGTAACAATTTCTCTAAATTTATTTTTAATAAACCTATCACCTTCTTCATAAGAGAGGATAGGAAACTTAGTTTGATATGTGAGTTGCAAATTCTCCTCTTGTAGCTCCTCCTCATCTTGATCATCCCTCCTTGGCCTTGATGATGAAGATCCTTTGGTTTTTTCCATTACAAGTTATAGAAAATAAAGTGAAAAAGAAAAGAAAAGGAAAAGAAGGAAAGGGTTGGGTTTGGTTCAGCTATGGAGAAAAGAAAAGAGAAAGGGAGAGTTGGAGAAGAAGAAGAAGAATTAAGATTAAATAAATAGATGAAAAGTACAAAGAGTGGTGGAGAGAAGATGAAAGAAAAGCAATATTATAGAGAATGAGTGAATTGAAAATGAATTGGGTGTTTAAATAAAAGAAAAAGAATTGAAAAAAAGAAGAATAGAGAATATAATATTAGTAGTCAATGTAGTTTCAAATTGGGAAAGGAAAAAGTTATGACAAAGGTGAAAAGTTGTGTCCTTATTGGGAAAGGAAATGACTTTTCAAAATTAGTATTAAAATAGGAGTAGTTATTTTATGCAAAAAGATAAAAATAAATAAAGATAAAGTAGTAGAATTAAATAGGAATTAAATAAGTGAAACAATTAAAAATTACAAAGAAGATAATATAAGAAAATTACAAAAAAAATAAATTGTGGCTAAAGGAAGGGCACGAGTCGACATGCTGTGTCAACTCGGCACGACAAGCCTCTATTACGAGTCGGCTCGTGTGTCAAGGCTTGAGGATGGGCGATGCGGCACGCATGTGCCGACTCGGCACAGAGCCAAAACAAAAATAAAATATTTTTTATATATAAAAATACTATAAAAAATCAAAACAAAAATTAACTAAAAGAAAAACAATGTGTATGTATGTATTTAAAAGAAAATAAAATAAAGTAAAAGAAAATGAATAAACTAAAAATAATATAAATAGCTTGCTAAATTTAATGGTCTATAGTATGACCATATCTCTTTGAATTCATGGTGTAGAAAGAGAGATTGATTCATTTTAATCCATTACCTCGTCAATCAAATAAGGCTTGAGGCGATGACCATTCACCTTGAAGCTTTCTCTCTTGTCATTTGCAATATCAATTGCCTCATAAGGATGAACTTTGACAATTTTGAATGGACTCGACCACTTTGACTTCAATTTACTAGGAAATTTGACTTCAATTTACCAGGAAACAACTTCAATTAGGAATTATAAAGCAGAACAAGGTCTCCCACATGAAACTCCTTCTTAGCTATATGCTTATCATGCCAAAATTTAGTACGATCTTTATACAACTTAGCATTCTCATAAGCATTCATTTGAAGTTCCTCCAATTCATTGAGCTGAAGTAGTCTTTTCATACCCATTTTCTTTAAATCAAAGTTCAAAGCCCTTATTTCCCAATATGCCTTATGCTTAATTTCTACGGGCAAGTGACAAGACTTTCCATAAATCAATTGGTAAGGAGTAAGGCAAATAGGTGTTTTAAAAGCTGTCCTATATGCCCATAAGGCATCATCTAACTTCAATTCCCAATCCTTTCTTGATGAAGAAACCATTTTCTCTAAAATTCATTTAATATCTCTATTACTCACCTCAACTTGCCCACTTATTTGTGGGTGATATGGAGTAGCCACTTGTATGTAACTCCATACGTCTTCAAAAGAGCTTCAATTATATGATTATAAAACTGTAAACCACCATTACTAATTAATGCTCTAGGAGTGCCAAACCTTGGAAAGATAATTTTCTTAAGCATCTTTTTGACAATCTTAGCATTATTAGTAATAGTAGCCATTGCTTCTACCCATTTAGAGATATAATCAACCATGACTAATATATATTTATAACCCAAAGAACTAGGAAAGGGACCCATGAAGTTAATACCCCAAACATCAAAAATCTCTACTTCGAGAATTCCTTTCAAAGGCATTTCATGTTTCCTAGATAAATTACCCATTCTTTGGCATCTATCACATTTAAGTACAAAATCTCTAGCATCTTTAAATAAAGTAGGCCATCAAAAACTAGATTGAAGTACCTTAGAAGCTATCTTTGATGCACCAAAGTGTCCGCCAACATCTAAGGAATGAGAATATCTCAACACATCTTGGACTTCATCTTGAGGAATACACCTTCTAATCAAACCATCTCCACATCTCTTGTATAAAAATGGTTCCTCCTAATAGTAGAACTTACTATCATACAGAAATTTCTTCATTTGCCGAAAATTAAGTCCATAAGGTAGAGCGCCACTTACAAAGTAGTTTGCAAAATTCGCAAACCATGGAAGTTCTTTAGAAGCTAATGTAAGGAGATTTTCACCATGAAATGACTTATTGATTGGTATACCATCATCACTCTTGTTCAATTCCTCTTGATCTAGCCTTGATAAGTGGTCCATAATAAGATTCTTACTTCCTTTCTTATCCCTCACTTCCCAATTAAACTCTTGAAGCATTAGAATCCACCTTAAGAGCCTTGGTATTGTATCTTTCTTGCTTAGAAGATACTTGAGGGCAGCATGGTCGAAATACACAATGACCTTTTGCCCTACAAGATATGCTCTAAACCTGTCAAATGCATAAACAATAGCAAGCAACTCTTTTTCCATGGTGGTATAATTAATTTGAGAATCATCAAGTAGTTTACTAGCATAATAAATCACATAAGGCTTGCCTTCTTTTCTTTGCCCTAAAATAACCCCAACCGTAAAGTTACTTGCATCACACATGATCTCAAATGGTTGCTCCTAATTAGGTGGTTGCAAAACTGGTGCTGAAGTAAGAGCCTTCTTTAAAGTTCTAAATGCATCCATACATGCATCATCAAACCTGCATCATCGAAAATAGCCTCCTTAGTAAGTAGCTTGCATAATGGCTTTATTTTCTTAGAGAAATCTTGGATGAATCTTCGATAGAAACCCGTATGTCCAAGAAAGCTCCTTATATCCTTTACACTCTTTGGAGGTAGTAAATTAGCAATGACTTCTATCTTTGCCCTATCAACCTCGATGCCTCTTTGTGAAACCATATAGCCAAGAATAATTCCTTCTTGTGCCATAAAGTGGCGCTTCTCCCAATTAAGTACTAATCCATGCTCCTTGCACATATCAAGAACTTTAGAAAGATTTTCTAGATAATTTACAAAATTAGATCCATAAACACTAAAGTCATCCATGAATACTTCAATACAATCATCCATTAGATCACCAAATATTAAAAACATGCATCTTTGGAAAGTAGCGGGAGCATTGCATAGGCCAAAAGACATATGCCAAAAAGCGAAAGTACTATATAGACAAGTAAAAGTGGTCTTAGCTTGGTTTTCGGGATGAATAGGAATTTGGTAAAAACCACTAAGCCCATCAAGATAACAAAAATATGAAAAAATTTGCTAATCTTTCTATAACTTGATCAATAAAAGAAAATGAAAAATGATCTTTCCTAGTTACTTTGTTTAACTTTCTATAGTCAATACATATACACCAAACCCGTGATAGTCCTAGTAGGCACTAAGTCATTATGTTCATTTGGCACAACGGTCAAGCTACCCTTTTTAGGCACGACTTGAACGGGGCTTACCCATTTACTATCACTAATGGAATATATGATTCCATTATCAAGCAACTTAATCACTTCCTTTCTAACCACTTCTTTAAGAGTGGGATTTAGCCTCCTTTGAGCTTCTATGGTAGGCTTGGCATCATCCTCTAAAAGGATTCTATGCATATAAATAGTTGGGCTTAATTCTTTTAGATTATTGATTGAATATCCTATTACTCCCTTATGTTTATTCAAAACATCACATAAAGCATTCACCTAATCATTAGGTAGTAAAGAATTAACAATAAAAGGAAAAATAGAATTAGAATCAAGAAATGCATACCTTAGAGTGGAAGGCAAAAATTTAAGCTCCAAATTGGGTGCTTTACTTGGTGAGGAAGGCTTAGGATCATCTTCCTTCCTTAATGGCTCAAATATTTGATACCTATAAGAATAAGTAGATGGAGTTGATTCTAACATACTTATATAAGCTACAACCTCCTTATTGGGATGATTGTCATTAGCTTTTCTGACAAAGGGTCTTTACCTAAATACTCATGAACAACATCTTATACACATTCATCAATTATATTAATTAAATTTATCTTTTCATAAACTTCAATAGGTGGAGATGTCTTAATCATCTTATAGACATCAAAAACTATGGTCTCATCATTCACTTCCACCTTAATTTTGCCATTCTTCATGTCAATGACCACTCCCGCGGTCACTAAAAATGGTCTTCCCAATAATATAGGAATTTTGGGGTCCTCTTCCATATCCATTACTATGAAATCTACAGGAATAATAAATTTACCTACTTTGGCAGGTACATTCTCAAGCACACCTAATGGATATTTAATAGATTTATCTGCCATCGAAAGACACATGGTAGTAGGCTTCAATTCACCTAAATCTATTTTCTCAAATATAGAATAAGGCATTAAACTCACGCTAGCACCTATATCACATAAAGCTTTATTAAATGCAAGATCACATATTCTACAAAGAATAGTAAAAGAACCTAGATCCTTGAGTTTTGGTGGAGTTTTTGTGAACATTGCCTTAAACTCTTCAACTAGTGAAACTAGTCCATACTCTTCCATCTTACCCTTATGGTTAACTATGTCCTTTAAAAATTTACCCTAAGAGGGCATATCTCTAATAGCATCCATAAAAGGTATAGTAATAGTTATGTCTTTCATATGATTAAAAAATATTACCGAATTATTTGTCAAGATTGCACCTTACAAACCTTTGTAAGAAAGGTAATATTCTAAGGTCAATCTTTGGCTCACCTTTCTTGTTTGGTACTTCTTGAGTAGACTTCTCTTCCACACCACATTTATCATCCTTTTTATCCTTCATACCATCATCTACATTTGAATCCACTTCACCCCCTTCATCATCCTCATTCACAATCTTTTTATTTGATGAAGTACCTCCAACTTCCTTACCTTCTCAAGTTGATGACTTGACAAGATTCTTTTAGGCTGAAATTCAGGTTGACTAAGTAGTCTTCCTAAAGGTTAAGGGGTTGAAGAGGCTTGTTGAACAATTTGATTTTCAAGGATTTTATTATGGGAAACTAATTGATCAATTCTTGAATTAAGTTGCTTGAATTGATCTTGATGTTGTTTATTGGTGGTTAATTGTTGGTTTATGAATTGCTCCATAAGACCTTCTAAGTTATACTTTAGTGGCAGTTATGGATTAAAGAAAGGATGATTTGGTTTCATAGGAAAACCGGGTGGGTTTTATGGTTTGGAAAAATTTTGGTTAAATAGAAGGTTTAATTGAGAGGATGTGTTTGACCAAGAGAATCCGGAATGGTTTCTCCATTGAGGGTTATAGGTATTAGAATTCAATCCTCCTCTTTAGTTAAAAGCTCCTTACACAAAACTTATATCCTCATTAGCATTAGAATTAATATTGCATTGAGTATATGAATGAGACCCTCCACAAAGTTCACAAGCAATATTAGCATTATCAATAGACTTAACTTGAGATTTACTTACCAACTTGGTGAGAGCATCTACCTTAGCACTTAACAAATTGATGGTGTCAAGCTCTAAAACTCCTCTTACTTTTGCCATTATTGGCTCATCCCCCATGTATCCTTGAGATGCAAGCTCTTCAAGTATAATGACAGCCTCCTTAGTTGTTTTATCCATCCATTTCCCACTAGAGGCTGCATTGACAATATTCATATTCTCATCCATCAACCCGTTATAGAAAATTTGAGGGATCATCCAATCGGGCAAGCCATGGTGTGGACATTGCCTTTGAAGCTCCTTGAATCTCTCCCAAGCCGTATAAATGGTCTCACTACCATTTTGCTTAAAAGTAGTGATCTCATTATAAAACTTGGATGTCTTTTGTGGTGGAAAATATTTGTGAAGAAATGCTTGCTTCAATTGGTCCCAAGTAGTGATTGATTCACTTGGCAAACTAGCAAGCCAAAGTTGTGCCTTTTCCTTGACTGAAAATAGGAAAAGCCTAAGCCTTATCGCATCATCCGTCACTCCATTGATCTTGAAGGTAGCACACACATTGAGAAAAGCCAATATGTGAGCATATAGATCCTCTCCTTGTAGACCTCCAAATTGATTATTTTGCACCATGTGTATAATGCTTGGTTTAATTTTAAAGTTATTATTGGCTATTGATGGAGCCACAATTCCTCCAAAATTACCCGTTATATCGGGTATGGCAAAATTGCCCAAAGTTTGTCTCTCTAGTTCCATTATGACGTTCAAATTTTGTTGATTCAGTATTCTTTGCCTTTGAACCCTATGCAAAGCACGTAAAGTTAACTCAATTTCGGGATCAAAATGTAAAATATCACTAGCACTTCTACTAAGTCTAATCATGAAAATACACAAAATTCAAACAATTAACAAAACTAAAACTTACAAAATTTTATAATAATAAAAATAAAATAAAGGCCTAAAACAACCTTTCTCTACCCTAAGTTAATAAAAATACTAAACAAATTCTCCGGCAACGGTGCCAAAATTTGATGTAGGTCAAATATAATTACCCTAGTCTCTAAAACTAAGTATAGAGTAAGTAGGATGTCGAACACTCGGGAATTTTGAGCTATTTTATATTAACCGAATAGGTACTAAGATGGATAGGTAAAATATTAATAAAGAAGATTGTTGGATTATTCTAATTATTCTAATTAATTACTAACTACATTAATTAATCTAGTTATTCTAAATATCAAGTTGAAATAGGGTTTATTAGAACTACAAGTAGGAATTTATTAAGAATTACAAGATATAAATAAATAGTTACATGAAATGATTATAAACATGGTAAAAGGCATAAATGCAACTCTTGTTGTCATTTAAACTTAAAGTCCTTAAAAACAACTCTTATTGTCAATTAAAGGTAATTCATTTAGAGTCTATAAGCATTCTCATGTCATTGTAGAGATAAACAAAATCCATAAAATTACCATGCAAGGTTAATAATTTTTAACATATAATATAGAAATCCTTGTCTCTAAGTGATTTCATTACCTTTAATGAATTCTATTATATTTCCACCAAAATGCACCAACTCTCATTGCGTACATATTTGATTTAAACATCATATATGGTGGCCAATCATACACAATATATTCAAACTCACAATTAAATTCAAATCATTAACGTAACATAAAATAAAAGATGTAATTCATTGATTCATTCTTCCTTGCAATTCTAACAAACAATGGCTTAGTCAAGATATATGATAAACATAATTAAACAACAACAAGAAAGTAAATAAAATACAAAGTACTAAGAAAGAAAGATAGAACTTTGAATGTAGATAGCCTTCTCGAAGATTCCTTGACTTATTTTGAATGTTTTTCACTTGAATATTTGAATTGCACTAATAATACTAACTAAATAAAACTAATACTTTTGACAAAATAAAATAATTGTTTTCTGATATCTCCTTATGTCTAAAATGTAGTCAATACATGTATTTATAGGCTTGCTAAACATCCCAATTCGTACACTTTTGGAGAGGGGTGTAATTAAAAAAGGTGCAAAGAATGGGTACCTAAACTACTCGGCACACTATGCCGAGTCAGGTATGAGTCGGCACGGGTTGGCTCTGTCACAACTCGGCACGGTGACATGAGTCAGCACAGGCCTCTTTCCTTCAGCTCGAGTTGGCACCAGAGGGTAGGATGAGTCGGCACAGGCGAGACGAGTCAGCACAGGCGAGACGAGTTGGCACGGTTGCTGAAATGCCTCCTTTGACTTTTTAATCACCAAACTTCATTTCAATGCACTCCAAATCGATTTTAAGCTTGAGATTAGTCCAAAAAAACTTATAAATCACATAAACAACAAAGAAAACATAAAAGCACAAAACTATAATAATAACAATATAATTAAATGCAATTTAATTAGAAAGTTAACAAAATGATCCTAAATTACTATGCTATTTTACATACTATCATTGCTTCCTGTTTCTTTTTATTTCTTTTTATTTCTTTTTGTGCAAGTTTTAGGTTTTTGTTGCTTATTGTTTCTTCTTGTTTCTTTAAGTTGCTCTCTTCACTAATGTTTAAGGTTTTGTTGCATTTTGTTTCTTTTTGTTCCCTTACTTCTTCTTTGTTTGTTTCTTATTTCTTTTTGTTTTTTTTTTTTTACTTTTTCTTATTATTTTTTAAGTTTCTAAGAAACTAATGTCCAATATTGTTCTTATTATTTTTAACCGTTGAAAAAGCATTTATGTAGTGTAAATCAAGTTTCAATATTTTTTATAATCATGATTTATTATTTCTTATTGACAAAATATGATTACAGAAAAATAAAAAAGCATATCTGATATGTTTTTGAGGTGCATACCTATTTTTGTGAATGATTGTTGCTTTTAATCTTCAATGTTGTTTTGATTATTATTTTAATGTTGATTTCTCTGATTTGTTGAAGAATGTTGTTATAGATCTAGCTTTTTCAGATTTAGAAACTTGATTTGTTGAAAAAAGTTATTTTCTGTTGTAAAATTTAGAAAAAATATAGCAAAAATCGATTGGATAAACAAAATACGAGTTTGATCTGATTGTAAATTTGATTGATTGAAGAGAAAGTTGAAATTAATTGGAGAAGAGTTTTTGTTGTTTCAAAACTGATCGATCGTGATTTTTGTGATTTTCAGAGCTTATTTTCTATTTTTTTTAGGAATTAGTGCTTGTTTTGGAATGTTTGTCTATTATCTAAAAAAGGTTAGCTTATATATGGTCTAGATTTGAAAAAAAAAAAAATTCTTAAAGCTATTTTTGAAAATACTTTTGGTCAATGTGGCTTTTGATATTATTTTTAGTTTTCTGGCTATTTTTAAAAAAATCCCTATAATATATGCTTTTATTTATTTGAAAAAATAATTGATATGTAAATAAATTGGATAAGAACTAGCAAATAAAAATTTTTTTAGGAGAGTATATTAATTTATTAGTTAGAGATGGGTAGATGATCAATGTGAATTGATCATTATATATAATATTAGTTTTTAAAATTTCTATATTTTGTAATTTATTTAGAAATTTTAAAAATTAATATTTGTATTTACTAATTAATAAAGTGTTAAAATAAATAATTTATTCAAATAAAAATTAATTTTAATTTTAAATATAAAAAACAATATTTTGTTTATATTAAAAAATAATTTATTATGATTATAATTATCAACAACTCCACATGTCATTTTACATTTATATTGATAATTAAGAAGCATGAAGTGTCATTTATTACTAGAAAAATTTGTTACGCATTATTCTAAAGTGATATTATATTTATATTAAAAGATAATTTATTATGACTATAATTATTAACAAGTCCACATGTCATTTTACATTTACAATGATAGTTAAGAAATATTAAGTGTCATTCATTACTGAGTATATTTGTTACGTGTCATTCCACTTTAATATTGAAAAAAATGTAATGACATGAGTTGTTGTTTGCTCATGAATTTTTCAGAATTTATCTGCATGAAGTCCACATATCATATTACATACACATTGAGAATTAAAAAGTATGAGGTGTCATTCTTTTGTATGAGGTGTTATTCTTTCTTGAGTAGATTTGTTAGGTGTCATTTTATTTTAATGTGAATGACATAGAGATATTATGACATGTTGATTGCTCAAGGATTTATCCAAAAGAAAATAAGGATTTGCTTATGTTGGGCGGTTGATATGTACTGGACTGCAAATTGTATATAAATACATTATAAGTTCGAATTAAATTCACATTTCAAATAAGAAAAAAAAAGTGTTATTTTCTTACTTTCTTTAATCTTCTTAGTTTGTGAGTTCTAACCTTATACACAATACTTTACATTTCAAGTTTTTGGAAAAGATCTAATGTGTGTGTTTATTTTATTTAGATTTTTTATTTTTCTTTAATATCGTTATTATATAAAATTTTAATAATGTCTTAGTTTACAATAGGTTAAAAAATTAACTAAATTTATATGATATTTGTCATATTATAACACCGTACTATTAGAAATACTTAATTTTTATTAATATTTTTTTTTTATGTTTTACATATATGACATCTATAACATTGACATATAAATTGATATTATCTATTATAAATAAAAATTTAGGACTGCCGACACCTGTGTATATTGGAAGCCGTGTGCTAATAATACGACTTCAATGATGAAGCCGTGTGCAACTTGCACAACACGGCTTCATCATGGAAGCCGTGTGTTATAAACACGGCTTCATCATGGAAGCCGTGTGTTATCAACACAGCTTCATCATTGAAACCGTGTTGTTAGCATACGACTTCATCATTGAAGCTATGTTGTGAATGTTGCACACGACTTCATCATTGAAGCCGTGTTATTAGCACACGGATTCCAATAGTGTATGATTATAAAATACATGGTGAATATATCATTCCAAGGATTAAATTGGATATGACAAATATACCAAAATTAAATCATATTACACATATGGTATCTTCAGTTGCAAATGGAATAGTATAATATAATACAGATGAATTGCTAGCACGTTGAACTATATGGATGTTGTAATATGTGTTAAATCTTGAGATTATATATGCGAATTATTATGATAAGATCCGAAATGAAGTTCTTTGTATGGAATTAAAAAAAATAAAAAAATAGAATATAATTTGTATAAAATTTATTCAGAATATGAAAATCTAAAAAAAATATACAGAAATATTGTATGATACAAATAAAAAAACTTACAGCATCTTTGCAACTTGTCGCATAAAAGTAGTTAAAATATTTAAAATAATAGTTAATGATTATAAAAATCTGTATGTAAATTTGTATATATAATTATTAAGCAAGTTAATGTTATCATGGAAATAGGTTATAAAATAATAAAAAAATGTAATTGTTATAAATAAAGTTTTTTTAGTAATGAAAATTTATTTATTTTACATGTAATTTTATGATTAAATTGTTAGTTAACTCTATTAGTATCTTGCATTATGTATTGTCAACAGGTTCATAATTTTTTTTTACGAATTTTGAATAGATCCTATTATAAAGATATGTATACATTAATGTTGAAATTTATACATTAAAAGTATTAATTTTAAATTATTAATAAATGTATTAATTTTTTTAAAAAATATGAATTCATTAATTTTTAATACTTATAAGAATTACATATTGATTGTAGATGCCAATTATTTGACTCGATTTATAAGCTATTTTGAAGTGTGTGCTGTAAGATTTATTATTGTGTAAACCTATTTATGAAGTTGTTCTATGTGACAATAATTTATTTCTTGCACACGTAACTTTGCATACCATAAATCAAGAAAATCATATATTTGAAGAAATGGTAGTTACACGTGAACAAGTAAGATTAGTATAAGAAGCTAAATAAACTGCTGCTTTACGTGCACTAGAAAAACTACAACACCTTTATAATATTGACATCATCAATATCAATTTTTATCAGCTACAACAGTGTAGAAGTAAAAAAATAATATTAGAAATTTAAATGGAAGGATTGGTACATGAAATGGACAGATTGTAAGTATAAGTACATCTTTGGAGAAGAGAATAGACGAAATTACAAATAAACTTCATGACTTGCAATCAAAATATGACCAAATTTTGAAAAATAAAAATAAAAAATAAAATAGTAGTAATGTATTTGTTTAATAAACATAGTAATATATTAGTATCCTTACTAAGTTTTATGTAATTATTTATACTATTAAATTATAGTGAGTTCTAGTTGTAATGTAATGTTTATTGTTGTAAACTTTTTAATATGTGTTTGTAATATATATATGTAATCTTCAATGTTATAATAAATATGTATAATTGTTTAAAAGTATAATACATCTGTAGCCCTCTGCAATCGGTACAATTGGTCAATTTGACTCCTCAACTTACAATTTTGTTATTTCAACACTTAAACTTACCACTTTTTGACTAAAATACACTAATCTAATGACATAATACATATACCACCCCCTATACTTGCCACTTTTTGTCATTTTGATACATGTACTTGTAGGTTTTGGTCAGTCAAACCTTTAACATGTGGCACATGCTGATTCACTATTGCATGCCATATGTGATGACAGGGGTTTAAAAATTACTTTTTAGGTAAGTTCAGGTGTTGAAATGGTAAAACTATAAGTAGAGGTGTCAAACTGACAAAAAATGGCAAGTACAAGGGGTTATGAATGTATTATGCCTTTGTTTAAATGCAAAGTAATTGATACGTTTATATACATATTTTTATTTTGTTAAATTAGTATGTAATTGTTCATTTTCTTGAATGATATGAGTTCAATTTTAAAAGTTATATAATTTTATCAAAATATTAATCATGTTAAACTTGATTAATAAATTTAAATGATAAATATGGAAAAAAATTAAAAAAAATAATACTATTTGAGTAGTATTGAATATTTTTTAAAAAAACATAAATATTTATATATCATAACCATTTATATAATTTACATTCATAATTATTACATTATTTAGTCTAAAATTTGTTAATTAATTTGAGGTTTAATATATATAAAATTGTTTATGCTTGGCAAGTTTTACTAAAAATTTAAAATCCCTTGCTAAAAAGCCCAGTACTATAGAGTCTGCTAGAAATTTTGTTAGTTTATATTCAACATATCTAGATATTTTTTAAAAATTTTAAATTGTATTTAATTGTATTTATTATTTTAATATATGTTATTTTATTTTTATTTAATGTAGAGTTAATTTTTTTTGTCATGCTTATATAAATTATTATTTGTAACATTTGTTAATTATATAAATTTATGAAACCAGTGTTGTAAGAAAAACGAACTGTAATGAAAATAAAAAGAAAATTAGAACGTGCAATAAAAAATCAGTAGCTTCCTTAACAACAACAAGAAAAAAAAAGTATAAGAATAAATATATGTGCATTAAAAAAGAAAGACGAAAGCTCATCAAGTATACAGAAAATAACTAGAAAAAACTTATAACTAATAGAATGTTTATGTAAATAAAAATATCATTTATATTCTAATAAAATTTTCTTGCACTTTTATTATAGAAATTGATACCTTTACGATATTATTTTACTATTTCAAATATTAAAACTAATAAATATACTATATAAAATTTTTTTCTTTGAATAATGTTATAGTTGATTTTTAAAAAAATTCTAATTCAGGTAAATATTTATATTTAAATATCATTAGAGTTTTAAATAAAACCATTTTTAACAAAGTATAATTTTAATAAAAGAATATTTATTAATTTTTTACCTTAAAAAATATTTTTTATTTTATACAAATTTAGAAGTTTTAAAATTTCTGATTATTATTTAAAAAAATTAATCCGTATATTTTTAAGTATTATTATTTTAAATTGACTAATACAAATTTTAAAATATTTAATATTTATTTTTGTTTTTTAATGTCAAAAAATAAAATGTAAAAAGGTATCAAATATTGGAATAAAAGTATAAGAAAAATTTATTAGAATGTAAATCACATATCTTGACATTTTATCATAAAAATTCAATTACAGAAATAATAGTACACGAACATGAAGAACGAGAAGAAAATTATAAGAGATTTTTTCAAAAATAGCCAGAAAACCAAAAATAATATCAAAAGTCACATTAACCAAAAGTGTTTTCAAAAATAGCTTCAAGAATTTTTTTTTTTTTAAATCTAAACCATGACTCTTCTATAAGTTCTTTGACTCTTTTAGAAGCTGTTTGATCTTTTTTTTTTTTTTTTGAATCAAAAATTTTTTTTACTACTTTCTTCATTTTTTTCTCAATATTTTTTTACTAATTTTTAAAAAACTGTTTTTTATTAATATTTTTTTCTCAATCTTTTTTTACACTCAAAATTTTTTTCTATTTTTAAAATACTCTTAATATTTTATTTTTTTCTCAATATTTTTTTATTTTATTTTTTACTCAATATTTTTCTCAGTATTGTTACATATTGTTTAATATATGCACTCATTCCTTATTTCCTATACTTTATTTTCTTCACTTCTTCTTCATTTCATGCACTTATTTATTTCCTGCACTTTATTTCCTTCATTTTGTTTCATGCACTTCATTTCCTGCAGTTTTCTGCACTTTATTTTTTTTATCAATATTTTTTTAATATTAATTAATTTAATTTCTGAATTCTAAATAATTATGAAAAAAATAATTATTGAAGATTATGGGTAATTTTTATTTAATTAGTCTAATTTTTATATTCTAAATAATAGTAAGTATCAA
>CATIWO010685109.1:0-14402 GCA_949673435.1 Macaranga tanarius | reverse complement strand
TCAAATTTATAAATTAGGCCAAAATCCCTTTTTTTCAACTTGTTTCATATTTTTTCAACTTGTTTATATAGAACTAACATTAAACATAAACTGACCGAACCAACCTATTTATATATTTATATTAAATTTGTATATATTTTTAAAAAATATTTAGAAATATAAAAATAGAAAATAAATAAATAATCGGTTATTTCAGTTATCTCGGTTAACTTACATTTTTTTTATATAAAACTGAACCGAACTAAATTTCGGTTCGGTTCAGTTCAAAAAATTCAAAAATTCTAAAAATACAAACCGAACTGAATAGTATCGGTTCAGTTTTCGGTTCGGCCATTTCGGAGGGCGTGAACACCCCTAATAACACATAATTTCTAATGCATATGAATAAACCAAACACAAAATAATTTATAGCACATATATTTTACTTTTATAAATTTTAACTCACTCATCTACTCAAAATTTTGTAATATTTTTAAAAATAAAACAATAAAAAATAGAGTTATAAAAAAAATTCAAAACAATCAAAAAATACCAAGAAAACAAAAAAAAAAAAAAGAAAATAACTAGAAAAACAACTGAGAACAATTAATTTGAATAGTTTTGTTTGCCGATATTTTACAAAGTATAAAATAGAGCCACCGCATTTTAGGTTTCATTAAATTTATTTATTAAAAAAATTATATATTTTACAACTATAAAACAAATAGAAAACAACTACAAAACAATATGAGATCTACCAAATAAACAAATTATAATATTTTAAAAAATAAAACAATTAAAAAACCTCAAAATAACTTGAAAACAACATTGAACAACTAAAAAATAATAAATAACGTCAAAACAACATAACACAACATCAAACACACAACCATTTAACAATCATAAAAAAACCAGAAAACAATATGAGAACAATCAATAAAACTTTTGTAATATTTAAAGAAATAAAATAATTAGAAAATCTCAAAACAACCTGAAAATAACTTTCGGTAACTAAAAAATAATAATAAATAACATAAAAACAACCTTAAAATAACCATTCAACAACCATAAAACAATCAGAAAATAACTAAAAAATAATATAAGAATAACCAATAAAAAATTTGTAATATTTAAAGAAATAAAACAATTTAAAAAGTCAAACCAACCTCAAAACAATATGAAAACAACATTCAACAACTAAAAAACAATAAATAACTTTAAAACAACTTCACACAACCTCAAAACAACTATTCAACAACTATAAAACACTCAAAAAACAACAATAAAATAATTTGAGAACTACCAATAAAATTTTTGTAATTTTTAAAGAAATAAAATAATTAAAAAACATTAAAACAATCTCAAACAAACAACACACAATATCAAAACAACCTTACATACCATTAAATCAATGAGAAAACTAAAAATCTATCAACACTCATAATACTACAAATACAAATCCAAACAACAAAATGAGAAAAATGTAGGATATAAGAACCATCAAATTTCCAATAATAAAAAAATATTGATTCATCAAATCAATAAAAACTCATAAATTGACAAAAAATTATCAATACACGCAATACAAAAAAAAAATCAGGAAAAAAGAAAATGAATAAGAAAAAAAGAAATATCTCGTTTGAGTTTTTTTTTTTTTTTTTTTTGTTACTGTAAATTTATTGTTAGTGAAGTTAATTTTACAAATTTTGTTATGGCTAGTGATAAGTTTAGAATAAAAATAAATAAATTGATAAATTTTTAGAGAAATCATGAAAAGAAGAAGAGGAGAAGAAGAATCTGTTAAAATGAAAAAAAAAGTATATATAAAAATATGGTAGTTGCGTTTTGAAAGAAAATAAAAATTACTATATTTTAAACAAATTTTATTTGACTTAGATTGTGTATGATATTTTACTTATATCATTTTAACATATTTGGGTCGGGCTTTTTTAGATTAAGCCCGTTATAGAGCCAACCGGCCTTTTTTCTTAAATCAAAAAACAGCATCACATCGACACATTCACAGCAAAAGCGATAAACCAAAGGAGATGAAGCAAGGACTTCTTCTTCTTCTACTATGGAGTCCTCCGTTTTCAACTCCCTTAATTTCCTTCAAACTCCCTAAAACCAGACACCCATTTTCACCAATCAAAGCAACTCTCGATTCCACTGATACCCACCACCAGCAGCAAGTGCTAACAGCTCGAGAGCGAAGGCAGCTGAGGCAAGAGCGAAGAGAGAGCAAAGCTGGATACAGTTGGAGAGAAGAAGTTGAAGAGAGGCTCATCAAGAAACCCAAGAAGAAGATTAAGCTCTCTGGACGTGAAGCTCTCAATCTTGATACCCTTGCTGACTTGGGTCCTCAATGGTATGCTGTTCGGGTCGCTCGAGTCAGAGGTGATCAAACTGCTGAGCTCATTGCTCGGTTGCTCGCTAGAAACTATCCTGACATGGAGTTTAAGGTAATCTATCCAAAAATATAATCTTTTTTAAATTTGGATCAGTTATATTCAATTTTATCTTCATATGTGACGTTGGCATTTTGAGAAAGAGTGCTGCTTGCAAGTTTGAATTTGATTTAGAATTTAATAAATGACAATAAGTTGTAACTAGAATTTCACTGTTTAGTTTTTTTTTTTCCCTGAATGTTTTAGCGTTCGTTTTCAGGTGTATGCTCCATCTGTGAAGGTTAAGACAAAATTGAAAAATGGTAGCTATTCAGTTAAATCAAGACCGATATTCCCTGGATGTGTTTTTCTATGGTGTGTTTTAAACAAAGAGTTACATGAATTCATAAGAGAGGAGTGTGCTGGAGTTGGTGGCTTTATTGGTTCAAGAGTTGGAAATAAGTGAGTATTCTTTTTCTTAGTGCAGGTGCTTTAATGTGAAAATATTTAGCTTCTTTTGAAAATAATATTCGAAGTGATGGCGACGAGCTTTGATATATCTCACTAATCAATGTCCAATTGATGTCCCTTGAGGCTTGTATGGAGGTGCATGAAGATTTCATAATTGTTCTACTGCTGCCTAACTCTGAACATTAATTTCTAGAAGTGAGAATAACTGTTTTATTTTTACGTGAGTCGGGATAGAAAGTGATATTCTGAGTAGGCATGATGTTTAAACCTGGAATTTGCTCTTTCATGCTTACTTCTCTAGATTCCTTAAGCATGCATTTTGATGTTCTTCCAAACAGGGAAAAAAAATAATCAAGCTACAGAATGAGGATTTTTAAGCTTAAGAATGCATTCCAATTTTCTTCCACATAGGGATAGCAACATCAAAGCCTCCAAAACGAGGGTTCTTAAGCTGAATTCACAGCACAGTCATGCCTCATCTTTTCTTTTCTTTTTTTTTAACAAAAAGTCATGCCTCATCTTCCTCTAGTAAACTTTTCAAAATTTGTTCTAAATTCACTAAAAACATTCATGTACAATTAGTTAGTGCACCATATGTCAGTTACAGTGGTGGTCTAGTCCAAAAAAACGAGTTTCTAACTCTTTGCAGGGAAGTTACAGAATTATTTCTGAACTGATGTGCTAGTTTTGTTTTCTGTGCATTGAACACATGAAAAATACGGAGCGCTCCAAAGAGAAGACTGGATAGATCTCTATATCCTAGTTCAGCTGCAATATCCATGCAACAGCAACAATTTTTTTTAGTCCTGTTGGGATTTGTGGTTTTTTTAGTTTAACAAGCATAAGAAGTACAGCAAAAGAATCTGTAACTTTTGGTTACTCTTATTTTCCTTGGTTTAACAAGAAACTGTTCATTTTCTTGTACAGTAAAAGACAAATAAACAGGCCAAAGCCGGTGTCTGTTGAGGACATGGAAGAAATCTTCAGACAGGCAAAGGAGGAACAAGAAAAGTATGACCAAGAGTTTGAGGAAGAGCAGAAAAAAGAGGGAGTGGTTAACTCTTTGAACCTAGCTGACAATGATGCTTCCAGGTCACTTACAGACTCCAGCCCCACAAGGGGATCCCAAAAAATTTCTGATCCTCCTGCAAATGGTTCTCCTAGAAAAAAGAATAGCAAGCTGCCAACTGTAGGCTCAACTGTTCGGGTTTTATCTGGGACTTTTGCAGAATTTGTTGGCACTCTTAAGAAACTAAATCGCAAGACTGGAAAGGTATAACTTCATAAGTTGAATAGGATTCTCTGAAGTTTTAAAGGATCTAACTTGGTCCCAAACTCTCAATAACACATCCAATGTGCACTGACCAAAACAGCCTTATATGTTTGATGTTTCAGCTCAAGAATTTCTGTTTTTGCAGGCAACTGTGGCATTTACAATTTTTGGTAAAGAGACTTTAGCAGACCTGGATCGCCATGAAATTGCAGCAGAGAATGATTAAGTATTGCTGTCTTTTTTTTTGAATTGTGAGTTAACAAATTTGGTGAGATTTTACCCTTCCATATTGATATTTCTGCATCTTTACTTGCACAAAACAGTATAGCAGGTCTCAGAATTCACAACTTACATTGGCTTCTGCTAGAGAAACTATTCATGCAGTTATACTGTCTTAGATATGAGGCCCTGGAAATCTGATTGTTAATTGCATTTGTTAAAATTGGAACACATTTTTATGACTCAAAGTGTCTGTGTTTTTGGGTTCTTCAAGTTTATACAAACATTTTTTATTAGAACTTCCGCATGATTCCTTTCCATTCTTTGTTGATATGCCTTCAGTTTGCATTGTGTAGCAGATGGGATGACAAATGTCCTGAACAGAGTGCCATTATTGCCAATAGACAAAACTGTCGAGAACTAAAGAATGCTTGGGTTTCTACTAATGCAATTTTGTCCAAAACAGTAAAAGTCTTCCATTCAGTATCCTAAAGCCAGCAGCACTCTGAGAAGCAAATAGCTTCCATGTTTCATGACAATGGCTCCTGAACCAATGCTATATATCTCTGTTAAGATTTCAACCAACACTGGAGTCCATCACAAATACCAATCCAAGGAATATGTAAGTTCGCTTTCTTCATTTCATCTCATCTTTTATCAACATTACATAATCAGGTGAGACCAAAACTGTCTTAGTTCAGAATTAAACAATGTACTTCATTCTTGATCTTATTATGACACGAATTGTCAGTCGAACCATCTTGCTATGGTTATCAGAATGTACAATTTTGTTCATGCTTTTCTAAACAAAAAGCACAACGGAACGAAGCATGTAATCTGTGAGGGTTTGTCTGTTCCTTGTTCTACCAAGAAGCTAGTTAGGTAGCAAATTTTTTTCCAATTCTTGATTGAATTTCATATTCTCTATGGAACAGGCATTAACCCATGCAGTTACCTAGTAGTGTTCATTTAATCTCTTCCAAATTTTTCTTTAGATATGATTCATCTCTCTGAACATTGAAGTAGGATTCCATAGCGGTCTTCTGGTTTAGCCTAACAATGTCCAATTATTGACATGCCATTAAAGAAAATTTACTTTTTTTAAGGGAATTAATTTTAAAAGATTACTTTTGTGTCTTCTAATGCCATTTTTTATTTGCCTAAAAACCAGAAAAATCTAAATTTGTATTAGAGTTTGTAATTTCATCTTCTTGCCTTGTAAAATACAAAGGCAATTTTGTTTAAAAAGGTACATGCAAATGTATACTGGTCATCTAATAATTTGGTGTATCTGTAGAACTCTGCTCAGGTAAGAATTTTTCAAAAAATAAAATACTGCAATTTTCTCTCTTCTTATCCCTTTATTATTTTTTATAAGTTGAACACAACTGCAACTGAATTTTTTGATCAGGAAAAATTTATTAAACAAATTAGTTTTTGGCAGTTATTAAATAAATTATTTGATAATAATTTTACTAAATATTAACTTTAGCGAATTATTAGCAAGCAACTAATACTAACAATTAAAAAATTTAGCCAAATTTTCTCTCAAACTTTTTTTTTTTTTTTTTTTCATCTTTATTAGCAAAATCACCCCTCTATACATATTTTTATCAATTTAATTCTAAAATAAGTGGGTTTTCCATATAGATTTAGCTTTGTTATTTTTTTGTGGTTTCGCCGTCATTATAGAATTTCTCAATGTGTAGGCTTTGAGCCGATTTTTTATGCTATTAACCTTGGAGATAGTGAATATTTTACAGTTTCATCCTTTAATGGTTTTTAGCGGATTTCTATCAATGTTTTTATCGATATATTCCTGGTTTGAATCGATATATTCCTGGTTTGAATGAATAAAATTATTGTTATTGTAAAAAAAAAAAAAAAATTTAACCAAATTGCTTTATATACTTTTGATCATTACCTGGTACATTTTTCTTGTCATTGGTTGTTTTATTTTTGACTTAAGTAGTGATTTCGTACGGTGCCCTTAATACAAATAACCTAAACAAGTAATTTTGTTTATGATATACTCTTTTACAAAAAAAAGTTAATAAACTTTTTTTATCTATTAGGATCAAGGATTATGATATACTGTTTTATTTATAAGGACCAGGGATTAATCTTAATCATGCTCCTCTCAAAAACACTAACACTCTAATTATATATATATATATATATATATATATATATATATATATATATATATAATTTTATTAATAGAAAGGTTAAATGATCTAGATACAAATACAGGTAGGATAATTCGAATAATGCACTTCATAATATTTTTGAAAAACAATGATCTCTAGATTACTCATTCACTAGGCTATTAATTAATTTTTTTATCCAACAAGAACATACTTTGTACCCTATATTTTATAATATCATTAAAAAAAGTGATGAGTATTAATTATCATTTTATCATTTTTAATGGAGATAGAGTTAGTCTACTTATCTAGTTTTTTTTTGTTGTTGTTGGAAGTTGGAACTTCTCTACTTATCTAGTAGTTAAAGAGAAAAATAAGAGGAGAGTATTAAAGTCCAACATTATTAAATATCTCTGTAAAAGTATTATTAAATATAAAATTTAAATTATATGATCATTAATATTTAAATTTTAAATTGTATCTCTTATCAATTAAAAAATCTAATATCAAATTTTTTGTCTATTTATAAAATAGAATCATTCCAACTAACAAAATTTGTAGTGACTTGCACCAAATTAACTCAATTTCACAACTTTAAAAGTACAAATAAGTTTCAAAATTACAAATAAAATTAATAGCATAGCACCCACTTGAGGTAGATGGAATTTAAACGCATAACCTCAATATAGTGAGATTTTTACCATATAATCCACACATCTTGGACAATATGAAGGTTTTACCCACCTATTTCTTTTACTTGTCTTTTAGTTGATGTAAATTTCACTGACTGGTACAAGTGATACTGGGCATGAAGTGGAGTTGGAATTTTATCAAGTGGGGTTTACTTGTTGAAGTATGAGAGTGCAATTTTATCAAGTGGGGTTAACTTCTTCAAGCATGAGAGTGCTTTTTTTTTTTGAAACTTTAGAGTGCTGCTTTTATTATTATTATTATTATTATTATTATTATTATTGAACTTTTTTTAATGTAGTTAATGAAGTTATTAAAAACTTTAGTGACCATGTGCGTAGTCCTTTTTTTTTTTTTTTTAGGATAATGTTTGTGCCTATTCTCCTTAAAGATGGCATTATGCACCCGAAAAGGCATAGATGGTCCAGAGTCGAGGCCAACTCTATTTACCTGTCTAATTTTATTTTTTTGACAGGTGATAGGGACTGGAGTTTAGCTATTTTTAGCCAAAATTCACTCAAACACTTTCATTTTTTTTTTTTTACTTTTAAACTAAATATTAGTTAATTTATTAATTTATGATATTAGTCTTTACCTAGCGAGGGTTTGTCCCTCTTAAATAATTTTTTATTGAAAGTTTTAGTTTTTGTTGCTGAATCCTCAAATCTAGCTACTGGAGCTTTGAGTTGATAGATCTTGATGGTAAAGAGTCATGAATGGTGGATGCTTGAAGAATATAGTCTGATTTTGCTCTGATTGGCTCATTCGTCGCATCAGTATGATGTCCCAGATCAAGAAGGTTTTTTTCATGTATCCCCACAAATGATATTTTAGTTTGTTTCCTTTGTATTTTTTATTTTATATATTTTTAGGGAGAAATATCATTTGTTTATATTTACTGTTATTTTCAGTATTTTTTTAATTGAAATCTCTAACCCTTTATTTGGTGAAATGCCACCAAAGTTGGTCAAAAAAAATATCATCAGAAGACATTTACTGTTAATTATTAGAAATTAACATATTTGGAAGGAAAAATTAAACTCAATACATTTCCTCCCAAAAATAAAAACTTTTGCAACTTGACCTATGCCTCTAATGTTGACAACTTGTCTAATTTGAAAACCTGTCTAATTTTATTAGCTTTCAAGGGTTAAGTGTTGTCAACTTGTCATACATCTACTGTCTCAACCTATTTTTTGGTGGTCCTTTCATTCCCTGATCTACCCGTGAAGGTTTTTTAGGTCTACCAATTTAAAGGTCAATTATAGCACCTTCAATTAAAGCATCCTTTTGTTTTATTTTATCTACCTTTGCCTTTCCTCAGAATTAAAGTGAAGTCCTTTTGCACTCTTTTATATTTTTTCTTTGATGGGCTGCAGTGCTATTGTTCTTTTTTTTTTTTTTTCTCTGTGTCACTAGTTCTTTTGTTAAGAAGATAATCTAGTCAATTGAAATCTTCTACACTCGAAGCCTAATTCAATCAGAAAGAGCACTTGATTTTGGGGGGAAAAAAAAAGGTTCAAAATTTTCTTTTTCACAACACCAAAATATTAAATTCTTTTAACCAACAATGTTGGAATCAGTTTTTTTTTTTTTTGGAAGTATTGTTTTCATTAAGAAAACAAGGGACAAAACGAATGGCCTCCTCTTACAACAGAAATAAAGCAAGGCCAGTCAAAAAATTAATAATGCTGGAATCAGTTGAAATAAAGTTGTTCACGTATAGCAATATTCTAAATTCGAGCCTAGATATATACAATCGTGTTAAATTAGTTATTGAAAGATTTTTAGAACTTTTATGATTTTATTTGAGTCAAACTAAATATTAGTGTCAAAATTAAGAATAATATTTTTTAATAATATTGTATCAAATTAGATTAATAAAAATTTAATAAATTTTTGAAACGAATGGTTTAAATAAAAAAAACTAATAATTAATAATCTTGACTTTTATAAAAATAAACTAACATACAATGTTAATGTAAAAATTAAAAATAATATTTTCTAAGAATAATTTCAATTCACACCATTTTTGGCGTCAAAATAATGCTCCAATGAAGTATTATTTTTCACATTAAAATAGTTTGAATGTACAGTTCAATGCCAATTTATTTTTATGAATGTATAGTAGTGGTGTAAATTATTGTATTTTATTTTAGAGGGTAGGAGCCAAGCCATAGCCTCAATTTCTAATAGCTAACAGTAAAGGTAAAAAGGATCTACCCCTCTGGCCTTTCTTCTTTTTCTAAAGATATTTTTCCTGTTATTTCTTCTACTTCATCAGTTTTAAATGGTTTTGGGTAGTTTTTTTTTTTTTTCAAAAACTACCTAAATACCTTCATTTTTTTACCTTTTAATATTTTAAAAAATATATGTTTTGAATTTAAGCTCAAATCAGTATGGGTTTTATCTATTTTATATTTTTTTAATAGTTTTTAAGATTTAGTTTTGATAATTATCTAATAAGTCATTTGATCTATCCAATAGAACTATGAATTAATATATCACAATGTGAAGATGTTCAATAGTGGTAGATGCTTGAAGAAGATAGTCAAATTCTGCTCAGATTTACTCATTCATCACATTTTGTATAATGTGCTATTAGATTTAAAAAATTTTTTATTTATCACGAAAATATTTTTCCTTATATTTATTTTTATATTTTTTAGGAAGAAAATATTCTTTGTTAATGTTATAGTTATTTTATATTTGATTGTATTGAAATATGTAACTCGTCGTGATTTGGTAAAATGAAATATCACCAAAATTAACCAAAAAAAAAAATAAAAAGTAAAGGTAAAAGGTGCCATTATTATTCTTTATACTAGTTAGGATTCTGCACCATTCGACATTTCTTCTAAACACTTTTACTTTATTATTTTTTTCTTTTTCTATATTTCTCAAACTTTCAAAAGGTAATATCATTGTTAGAATTTAAAATCAAATTTCATATGATAACAGAAGTTGTATTTTGAGTTGAAGGATTACAAATTTGAATACCACTACAGTTACTGTATCATTTATAGTGGAGAAAATATAAAAGATTACAAAAAATAAAACAACAAAAACAAATAAATTTAAAGACTAAAATTGGTTTGATAGACTAATAATACAAACTAATTCAAAAAATTATGACAAAATTCACCACAATTTAAGAACAAATCAAATATGAGTACTATCCATAAACTTTTATAAACAGTATTATGCACTTTTTGACTTTTTTTTAAAAAAGAAAGAAGTACAATAAAATTACGTCAAAAGATGAAAAATTATAAATTAAATCTCATTTAAGTTGAATTAACACATTATACAGTTCACAATAATAATAATAATAATAATAATAAAGAACCCAATAATAATCAACAGGTCAAAGTCACATAGAAAAAAAAATTAAGTGAATGTATTTTTAACAAGTTATAAATTTAGTACCATTAGAAAAAAAATAATTATTCGTATTTTTTAAATTATTTTTATAAGACACACATAATAGATTACACAAATTTAATTAGGGAGAATAGAAGTTGAACTTCCATTCCACATGAACTAAGCTTCAAGTGGTTACTTTAAGAAAGATTGCAATCTTCTTAGTCTAATAATCTAATCATATGAAAGGGTTGTGACTTGTGAGTTGAAGGAAGGAGCCAATGCATCCACCAAACCAACTACAAAAAAAGAGAGAGATCAATGTGTGGTGGGTTTAAAATTAAATATAATGTAGCTACCTGTAACAGGTCACAGAAGAGTGAAGACAGAATGCGAGTGGTCCAATGTTTTCAAAATAAATACTAATTGCAGCAGCAACAAGTCACTGCTTCTGGTTCTAAGCCTTGTCTTTTGTTTGATGGAGCTCATCATTGCAATGGGATCCAGCTTCTTTTCTTGATCATGTACCTTCTTCTTCTCTTCTCACTCTTGGAACCATTTTGTGTCTATTTATGAAACTACCAACTTCTTCTTTGTTTTTAAGTTCAGTACATGGGACAAAAATACCACTGCCATGAACTTTGTGTTTAATTTTTTACAATATTCTTTGAAACAAGTACAACCAGTCAAATAAACAAAAAATTTAATAAATTTTTAGATTTGTATAGATTTAGAATTTAATAAACAATATGTAAAGATTTTGTTCACAAATTAAGATTCTGCCTCGGATATTATTCAATGGGATCTATTCACTTAATTTAGATTTATAATCTTTAACTCAAAAATATTTGATATGATAACAATGATTTATATACACAACAATGAAGTATAATTAGGAATATTAGTTTTTTTAGTTGCATATGTTATCATATGCTAATGGACTCTCTACATAGGATTAAGGGTGTAAATGAGAGAGCCGAGTCGAGTTGAATTTTGGCCAGTTTGTACTTGGTTCATTTATAAACAAGCCGAGTTTGCTATACTGCTTAGTATTCACGAGTTGTTCATGAGTTTAAAATAGGCTAAACAAGTTAATTTTTTTTTCAAAAATATATAAAATATAAATTAAAATTATTTATTAAAAAAATTAAATAAATTATTTACTAAATAAGTTACTATAAAATCATGATATTTTGTAATAATATATATTTTTTTAATATTTAAATGAATAATTTAATATTATATATATAATATTAAATTATTAATACATTCAAATTACGAATCAGTTTACGAACTCTTATTTGAAATTGTTCGCAAGTTTTACGAGTCGAGTTTTGCAAAGTTTGAACTTGACTTATTTATTAAATAAGTTTTAATATACAAGCTCGAATGAACTTTTAAGGAGATGAACACGACTGGCTCTGCTCGATTACACCTCTACATTGAATCCAAATAAACTACATCACTTGTTATGTACCTCAATGGAATTTCATTACAACATTTCAAAATTTTTTACTGTGGAGTCTATAAAGGTCCAACTTTGGATTGCATTTTACCAGTACAAATTTATCTTTTTATTTTAATTTCTTACGTACTAGTTAAAAATATTTAGAATTAAATTTTGAAAATAAATATAATAAATAAATAAATTTTTAAGAATTAAACGTTAGATAATAATACTAAATTGGTTTTGAAACACCAAAAAAAAAAAACACTTTTTTAAAAAAGGATAAAGTATCCATATTTATTCTAATACAAATACTTATTCAATGCATATTGAACATTGTTCATATTGAATTTCGCTTTGTTCGTTTGTCTGTTTGTTTTTCCTGTTGCTCGTTGGTTTGCAGCTTAGGTCAATGTTTTTTTTTTCCCTTGTATTTGTATCATTTTCCTTCTTAAGTCAGCTGTCTTCTGGCTTACAGTGGTTCGCATGAGAACCCCTTGATTAGAGAGTGATTAGGTTGTTGGTTAGTTTATTGGCTCTTCTAGCTCAGGAGATACCTAGACTTCTTAGTTCATTGTTGTTCCTGTTCTGTTAATGACATCCCTCTTTGATAAAAAAAAAAAAAAAAAATAGACATCATGTTTAAAAGATATGACTAAAACACATCTTCTTTTTTTTTTTTTTTTAAATAAAACACATCTTCAAGACGTAATATAATTCAATTTAACTCAACTCCAATACTTTTTTGAAAGGAAAGCTCAACTAGAGTTAATTGCAATTTGCTATTTTTTCACATATTTAATCCACATATTTGAGGTTATTTCATAACATAAAAACTGATAATAGCCTAAATGTTCTTTAAGGCATAAAATTTTGGATTTTTACATTTAATTTAAATACTAATTTGTTTTTTTAATTTTATAAGTCTATCAATTATTTAATAATAAGTACTAAAATAGGCTATCAATTATTCCTCACGACTAGAAAGTTTGTAATGTGAGTCGTTTTTTAATCGAGGCATAGTCCAAGACTATATTAAGCCTTAAACATGATATGCCAAAAGTTTCTTCATATAACTTACAATAATTTCAAAGGCTAAGTTACGATATTTGGGAGAGAAAATTAAGAGGAAGACGCAACAACTTATTTTATTCATCTTCATAGATTTGGACAAAACACCCAAAGGGACAGATTGGGAGTTGGAACTCACCCCGAAGGGAGTCCTACTCCTACTCATCAGAGGAGGATGTAACATAGTAGCTAAAATATTGATATTTATTTATTTTATATTTTGTGTCTCAAAATCTTGAGTTAAGATTTAATTATATTATACAACTAACAGTAATTTTAAGGGTTAAATCCCCTCTTAAATGGCCATAGACTTTTATTAATAATAAGTCTATCAATTATTTAGTCTAACTAGTTCAAAATTTTAATATTAAATTAAATTTCTATTAAACTTGAAGAGAATATAAAGCACACATAATTAGTTGATAATATATTACATATATTAAACATAAATAAAATTTTATTTATATTTGATAATTTCACAAGTCTATAAGATTTGACCTTGCGAAAATAATAACATATAACAAAAATATGGTATAGTGATTTTTTTAAAGTATTATGAGATATAAAATTAAAATTCTACCATTATTAATTTATAAAATTAATTTTTATTTAATTTAAAAGAGCATAATTGTCCCTAATATGAATTTCATCAATATTCAATTTTTTCATATTTCAGGGAATTCAGGTAACTTACTCCTTAACTCAAGTCATTCGTCATCATTTGGGTATGTAAAAATGAGTTGCATTGCTTACTCCATTAATTTAGATGCATTGATTACCCTTCTATTCAACTTACAAAACAATCCTTTAAACACTTAAATTTCTTAAAAATAAGAATTACAGACACTTTTTTCATATTATTTTATATGTCTAAATATTTTTTATTTTTGTAAATTGAAATGACACCTGAACTAAAATGAAAAATAGTTACAAGTGATACTTTTTAATAAGTTGAGGTTACAAAACAATCAATTTATAAGTTGAAAGATGAACATATAAAACATGTTAAATTTAAGGGGTTGTAGATATATTAAGCCAAATATTTATCTATATTTAACATATGGTTTTACATATACATTAAATTATTTGATGATTTATGTACATTTATTAGTATCAATTATCTGAGTTTTTTTTAATTTAAGCCATTTAACTATTAGTTATAATATATGCTAATTATTAATTAAGAATAATTTAAATACTAAGTATATGTTATATAATATTTAATTTAATATTAAGTAAACAAACACAATGAAATATTAAAGTTATATAATTTAGCATGCATTAATATCAATAGTAAGAACTTACATAAATTTGGTGTAAATTATTATTGATAATTTAATATCATCAAATTTGAT
>CATIWO010684975.1:0-16050 GCA_949673435.1 Macaranga tanarius | reverse complement strand
GAATTTGGTCAAATAAATTAATTCATTAATGTTTTGCAATAAGGCTTATTGGGGTCCACTCTTTGTGTTGGTGGCATTACACTTCATTGCCCACTCAGAATTTTCTAAAATAATTTTGACCAAATTCATTAATGTGTTAACATTGCAAAAAAATTTGAAAATTAGGACATAATTACAAAAATTAAAAGGTTGGGATAACATTGCAAAAAGCTGTAAACGTTTGGATTTTTTTCACAAATAAGCCTTAATTGTTTATTGTTTAATCAGCGACTTAATTAGTCCATTGGCATAAGCTAGCGACTTAATTAATTATTTATACAAGGCATTGCACATTATTCATATATTCAAATAAAACATGAATAACAAAAGTATGGACTCTCACTTTCAAAAACAAAAGTAGGTACTGAATCATGGCCAATACTTAATCATTCAAATCATGCCAGTATATATACAATTAGAAATTGGTCCACACATTTTCCTCAAAAAAAAAAAAAAAAAAAGCACATTGGTCCACACATTGTGTGAAATAAATAAATAAATAAATTTAATTTATACGTATTTTTAAAAATGTTAAAAAATTATAAATTCTAAAAAAGCTACTTAAAAGATATTTTTTTTTAACAATTCTTTATCTATTCTTTAATTTTTGGAAAATAAAAATAAAATTAAAGTGGTGACAGTATAAGAGTGGAAGCAATATAGTTTTAACTAATGAAATAGTAATTTATATAGTGATGACAGTGAACTCTTCAATTATTGGCACAATATATCTGCAGCCCCTTATACTTGGCACAATTGGTCAATTTGACACCTCAATTTATAATTTTGCTATTTCAACACTTGAACTTATTACTTTTTGCCTAAAATACACTAATCTAATGACATAATACATCTACTCCCTGTACTTGTCACTTTTTGTCAGTTTGATACCTCTATTTGTAGGTTTTAGTCAGTCAAACCCTTAATATGTGACACATGCTGATTCGTTATTCCATACCACATGTGATAATAGGGGTTTAAAAATTACATTTTAGGCAAGTTCAGGTGTTGAAATAGCAAAACTATAAGTAGAGGTGTTAATCTGACAAAAAGTGGCAAGTACAGGGGGCTGTGGATGTATTATGCCTTAATTATTTTAAAAAAAATGATGAAATATAAAAATATTTATAATTATTTAAATTAAATATATAAAAATTCAAAATTTTTTATTTAATAAATTAAAAATTAGCATACATATTTAATGGAGGAATTGAATATGTAATTGAATGTTGTACCATTATTTAATAAAATGGCATAATGCATACATAACCCCCTGAACTTGCCAGCTTTTTTCACTTTGAAATTACGCTTTTACCATTTCAACACCTAAACTTGCCTAAAATATAATTTTTAAACCTCTGTCATCACATTAGCGAATCAACATGTGACATGTAGAGGTATTTAACTGACCAAAATTTGCAAGTAGATGTGTCAAACTGACAAAAAGTGGCAAGTACGGAGGGTGGTAGATGTATTATATCATTAGATTAGTGTATTTTAGGCAAAAAACAGCAAGTTCAGGTGTTAAAATGACAAAATCGTAAGTTGAGGTGCCAAAATGAAAAAAACTGGCAAGTTCAGGGGGCTGGGTATGTATTAAGCCTAATAAAATAGATGAAGGGCAGAGATTTTGCACTCTCTCTAATTATATTTGCACTCTACATTAATTTTCATATTAAAAATAATGACCTTATTACACTCTATTAAAAAATTCTATTTCTATTAATTTAATTTATTTGTATAAAATGTTGCTTTTAATCATTTTATTTTATATTAATTTTCTATAAATATAATACTTTTAATAACATATGATATTATTTTTATTTTAAAAAAGAACTGAATAAAGAAAACTAAAATTAAACACACTATCAAACAAATTAATAAATAGTAAATATTCTATATCAATATTATACAATTAAAAAATTTAGAAGCTTATATATTGCATAAATAATTTTAATAAAATTTTAGCAATATAATTGCACAATAAAATAAAATAAAATAACAAATTAATAAAATTATAAATAGTTCTTAGTGATTACAATATAAAAACTATTAAATCATAATAATTTATTTATATTCAAGTTATCAGATCTTTATGTTAATATTAATTATTGTGAAATCTATATCTTGCATGTTCTAATCAAACAATAAAATATAATCTATAATATATACGAATTTATGAGGAGCAAGAAGTTAGAAAAATACCTTTGTTGTTTATTATATAAAAGTTATATAATTTAGTAATTTAAAATTTAATTTACAATTGTAATTTAATTTATATTGTATTTTCTATTTTAATTAGGTTAACTTTTATTTTATATAACAAACTAACAATATTTAGTTCTAATTTAAATTATAGTTCCTATTCTAATTATATAAATTTTTTATTTTGACTAATATAATATAATATAAATTAAATAAATAGAATAATTTTAAAATTTTTATTAAAGTTTAATAAAAATTAATTTTTATTATTTAAATAATTAATTATAATCATAATTTAAAATGAGTACACATAATGTTTTTAATAGAGAGAAATACTAAAATTAAAAATTACTAAAAATTTAATGCATAAGAATATTTTTATTATTTTTCCAAAGTTTATTAAAATTTAACTAAAATAATTAATAAACTTTTTATTATCTTATGATAATATTATTTTTGATGTAAAGAAAGATTTTAGCATTGTAAAAATTTGAAGGAGTGTTATATAATTATTTAAATAAAAGTATTATTAAAATTGTAATAAATTATATAACTCTATTAAGTTTATGATATTGAAATTTTTTATTTTTAAAAGTTTTGTTAGATTAAAGTTGAATAAGAAAAGAATTAAAACTAAATTAACTAAATTTTTATATTATCTAATAATTAACAGTAATAATAATTAAAAGATAGTGCATAAATTTTTTTGATAGTAGTATTTATGTTATATAGTTAAAATAGAATATATTTCATGAAATTATTTTTAAAGTAGAAAAAGATTAATTATTATCATAATTAATATTTAATTAATTAATAAATTTATCTTATGATTAATTATTACCATATTTTTAAGATATTATAAATAATTATGTTTAATTATGAGTGTAATTTTAAAAAATAGTATAAAAAAATTATTTTCAATATAGAGAAAAGTGTTATTGTTGAAAATGTTGAAGATTGTTGTATAATTGTTCAAATAGACATTCTATTATTATTGTAACAATTTTTAATTTATTAACTTTGTATTATTAAATTGTCATATAAATAAAATAGTGCTTTCATTATTTTTAAAAGCTTTATTAATTTAAAGTTTAATGAGTAAAGAATTAAAATTTAAATTAAATAATTTTTTTATTTGTCTCATATCTAACTACAATCATATTTTTTTTAAAAAACATATACTTGTTTGAAAAAAAAAAGAATAGAAATCACAGTGAGATAAGATCACTAACCATTTTCTCCTGTAGCGGAATACGTAACATATATGATGACCGAAACCTTGACTACTAGAGCAAAGACTGTTGTTTTCATGATCTAAATACCACTGGGATGAAAAATGATGGGAGAAGAGCTTTTTATGTAGAAAGTGTATTTTTGTTTTTGTGTTTTACTGAGAGTTTTACATACAGAACATAAAACCCATACATTATTAAGAATAGGTAGAAGTAGAGTTTTATTTGGATTATTTAATATCCAAATGCAAAACTCAAAATAAATTATTATTTAGATAATATATCAAATTATCTAAATCTTTTTGAATTTGAAAGTGGACTAAGTCATGGGTGTCCATAATCCAACATCTCTCACTCGCACATGACTGAACATATTTAGTATTCATCCCATCCATACTGATAAATAGATCGTGCGACCAGCATATAACGAGAGCACTTATGCTATACACTTGTTAGAGATGTATAGCGTCTCGATATTAGATTCAATATCTTGATGTATGCCTTACCCCAGATTAATTCTTTACATTCATTGCTATCTTTTGATCTCTTAGCAATATTCTATGTCCATTATTATATATGCACCACTTATGGTACTTATAATAGGCTAGCCCGTGAACAATAGAAATATTAAATGTAGTCTATCAATAATCTTCCCCTCATACATTATTCCTTTCATATGGTTTAACTCGCTTATCCAGTTAATTCTTCTAGGCCGTATCTCTTATGACCTTTCAGAGATTTTTTTAAAACAGCTACATTAAACCATACTTTAGAAATATTCCCCAGGTCTTAAGGGTAGATTTCTAAAAACTATAAGTTTATAGAACGGGTCTCACATAAGGGAAGATTGAGATCATTTGATTATTTTTATAATTTCCCATCCCCGGTCATCTTTTGCACACATGGTATGAATCATGCGTTATGATGTTCATTCTTTTCTTAAAAAGAGCGCATGTTTTAAAATAATCATAATCATATATTTAGCACCATACAGAAGTTACATATTCAGGTGTATCTCAGCACCAAACTTTAATATTTAATTGAGGTTGCTTCTGGCCATAAAGACAAAATTAAGAAAAATTACCTTTAATTCTCCTTTTAAAAATTACATAAATCTACTTATAAATCATGAAATGAAATGTAAGATTTTATCTCGCACTTAAACTAGAACTTATCTAATACTTAAGCAAGACGATATATGTATATTGAACGGGCTCTCGTAACTCCCTTATCTGTTTAAAATACCACCTCATCCTAATCTTTGTTAAACCCATTTAACGAAATTAAGGTAAACACCCATGTGAGTGGGTTACTTCTCTATCCAACATGCTTTAAATGTCACGTACATTTAATGCTAACACTTTATGTATTACTGAATGAGCATCTATATATTTATTGAAAATAAACATATAACAAATCATGTTCAAATTACATGATAAGCAAAGTACTATCTAAAATCTATGCAAACCAGAACATTTAATGTGCTTCTCAAACACAACTCTAGTGACAGCTTTTGTTAACGGATCTGCTATCATATCATGTATAGAAATATACTTTAAGTTCACTTCTCCTCGTGCAACCATGTCTTTAACATAATGATACTTGATGTCAATATGCTTAGTCTTACTATGGAACTTGGGATCCTTAGTATAAGCTATTGATGATTGACTATCACTCAAGATTGTCATAGGTTCTTCAGAGGAAGTTACTTTAAGATGGTATAAGAATCTTTTAAGCCATACTCCCTCTTGGATAGTACTTGAAAATGTAATGAATTCAGCTTTCATTGTTGATAAGGCAACACATGTTTATTTCTTGCTACTCCAGGAGATGGCAGAGTTGCCTAACAAAAAAATAAAAGCAGATGTAGATTTCCTCTCATCTACATCCTCATCCCAATCAGTATCTGTGCATCCTCTCAATTACAGATCCTTTTTTTGATAACACAACGAGTAGTCCACAGATCCTTTCAAGTATTTCAAAATCCTAAAATCCTCTTAACTGCCTTCCAATGTGCTTCACCTGGGTTGGATTGATATTTACTTACTATCTTAACAACATAGCAAATATCAGGACTTGTACACAATATTGCATATATAAGCCTTCCAACAACGCTTGCATAAGGAACGTTCTTCATACGTTTAACCTCTTGTTGTGTTTGGGGACATATTCTTTTACTATGGGTCTCTCCCTAAGCTATTATAGGGCTATTTATGGGCTTGCAGTTTTGCTTATGAAACCTTTCAAGGACTTTGTTGATATATGTCTCTTGAGAAAGAGATAACAACTTTCTCAAATGGTCTTTTATAATCTTAACTTCAAGATATGTTGCATAAACCATATCTTTCATCTCAAAATTGGACGACAACTAACTTTTGATGTCCTTTAGGTATTCAACATTATTTCTTGCTATAAGTATGTAATCAACATATAATATGATGATGACAAATTTACTTCCACAGCTTTTGGAATAAACACAGTGATCTTCATCTATTATAACAAAGTTATTTGAAATAACAGTATTATAAAATCGAATATACCACTGTCTAGAAGACTATTTAAGGCCATAAATTAATCTCAACAATCTGCAAACCTTTTGTTCGCTACCTTTTTTATTTGAAACCTACTAGTTGTTGCATATAGATTTCTTTATCCAATTCTCCATTGAGAAAACTAGTCTTCATATCCATCTGATGTAGCTCTAGGTCTAAATTTGCCACTATAGCTAGAATTAGCCTTATGGATGTAAATCTTACAACAGGAAAGAAAGTCTCCTCATAGTCAATCCCTTCTTATTGTGTGTAACCCTTTGCTACTAGGCGAGCCTTGTATCTTTTGATGCTTCTATTGGCCTTTCGCTTGATCTTGAGAACCCACTTGTTCCTAATTGCTTTGCGTCCTCTTGGTATATCAACTAATTCTAAAACATGATTTGATCTCATAGATGTCATTTCTTCTTCCATTGCTTTAATCCATTCACCTTTGGCTGGACATAAAAGAGTTTCAGATACATTTCTTGGCTCATCAACTTCTTGTAGGTCAACTAAAAGAGCTTGACTCATATCATCAGAGCGATATCTTTTAGGTAGAACATTCTTTTTTTTTTATGATATTTGTAATTTAAAATCTTGATAAACATGCCTCATATATTCATCATAATTCAGAATTATCCCACTTGGTTCAAGTTCTACACTCACATTGGAGTCAAGAATCATACTCCCACTTAACTTAAGATTATAAATATTCAGATCATTTGGAGGCAGAAGACCATTATTTTTTCCTCTAAATTTCTCCCACTCGAATGGAGTGGCCTTTGAGTGTCCATTTCTTGGGTTTCATAGAGAGTATAGTCTTGACCTATATCGTCCAACTTAGAAAATTTATTCTTAATGCATTTGACATCTTGTGATTCAAATTCTGTCACTATGCCACTTTCATACTCACCTATGAAAATGTATCCTTTTGACACTTCAGGGTATCTCACAAAGATACTCTTTTACCTCTTGGACCCAATTTTCTATATTTACTTGAGGTATTATGAACATAAGTAGCATAACCCCAAGATTTTAAATAGCTTATGTTGGGTTTTTTACCAGTCCATAACTCATATGGGGTAGTAGTAACAGACTTGGAGGGCATACGGTTTAGAACATAAATGACAGTAAGCAATGCATCTGCCCAATAAGAAATTGGTAAATTTACTTGTGCCATCATAGATCTAACCATATCAAAAAGAGTCATATTTCTTCTTTCAGTAACTCTATTTTATTGAGGAGTTCTAGGAATAGACAACTGATGCTCAATTCCTTTTTCATCACATAAAGTTTTGAATTCTTCAGAAATATATTCATGACCACGGTCAGTTCTCAAGGCTTTAATCCTTCTATCTAATTGATTTTCTACCATATTCATAAAAGTTTTGAAGCAACTTAAAGCTTCAAATTTGTAGGATATCAAGTAGACATGACCATATCTAGAATAGTCATTTATGAAGGTGATGAAGTAGTAGGCTACATGCCTAGCCCTTACATTCATTGGACCACATACGTCAGAATGAATTAATTACAAAGGAAATTCAGCTCTAGTTGCTTTTCCAAATAGTTTTTTAGTTAGTTTTCCTTTAAGGCAATACTCACAAGTAGATAATTTAACTTTTTCTAAATTATCTAAAAGGCCTTATTTTGCTAATCGACTCATTTGATCTTGGCCAATGTGATTCAATCTAGCATGTCATAAACGCACATCATTTTCATGATTATGCACAGTAATAACTAAAAAAAACTAACATTATTATTGAAATTGACATAATCAATATCCAAATAATAAACCATCCAAAATAAAACTAGAACCATAAAATGTTGTACCCAAATATAAACGTATGTTGTCATCATAAAAGTACCAATTGAAACCAAATTTCAATTAAACAAGAACAGAGACTAAGTTCCTACGAATACTTGGAGCATAGAGAACATCATGCAGGACAAGAGTTCGACCACCACGTAAAACTAATTTACATGTGCCTATTCCCTAAACTAAAATCCTTACATTATTTTCTACGTAGATCCATCTCTCTTCGCCAGGTACTCGTTAGAAATCTATGAAGGCTCTATAATCCTTCATTACATGGTTGGTTGCTCCTGAATCAACAACCCATAAAGGATTAAATTTAATTAAAAACACAGAACTAGATACACAAGCTTCACTCACATATGAGTAAATAGGGTGTACCTTTTTAGGCTCAACGCAATCTTTTGTATAGTGCCCTTTTTATTGACAGTTGTAGCACTTCACATGTGCAACATTGATTTTTTTTTGTTCTTTAACCTACCATTCTTCTTATGTTCTTGCTTTTGCTTTTTCGACCCCTTAGCCTTAATTTTTGTGCTTGTTTTTGTTGAAACTCATTCCAGCAGAGGAGCTTCCATGAGTGTAATGCACTTGTGCATTAACTTTGACCAACACAAGTTGATTTTCCTCTAACTCCAAATGTCGCACAGCATCCTCAAAGTTCCTTATATTTTTTTGAGTATGTTAGGTGCATCCTCATGTGCTCCCAACTATAGGGAAAAAAGTGGATGACAACTTAAATCTTTTGCTCCTCGGTCAACATATGACTAGCATCATTCAATTCACTAATTATATTGGACATCTCTCTTAAATACTTTTTCATTGTATGATCAGGACGTTTCTTGTAGGTGTTAAACTTAATGGTCAGTGAGCGAAACTTAGTCAAGGACACACCTCCAAATATTTCCCTCAAAGCATTCCAAAGTTCCATTGCATTCTTAAACTTTTGAATTACTTAGCAATGTTATTATCCATTGCACTAAGCAGAATAATATGAGCAGTAGAATTCTTCTTTTTCTATATTTGGTACGCCTCCCTATCCTGCCTGTGCTGGATAGTGGATCCATCATCAGGCTCAGTTATAACAATATTCAGCATGTTAAGAAGATATTGAATTTTCATGCTCCAGACCTCCTAATTGTCTCCATTCAACTTGAGGTCCTTGTTAATCTCAGCAACAACAGACTTGGTGGTAGTTGTCATTGTGGATCCTTGTGATCTTCAATGATTGACGGTTACACTTCGTTAGGAGAACATGCAATACACATAATTTCTATGCATTTAACATATTAACTAATAAAATCTCCCATTAGACCTAGAATTGAAGAGGTCACTAAGTTTCTAATTACCATCCAAGTTCTAATATTTGATATTACTAGTTAAAAGTTTATGCATAGTAATAAAGATTATTGGATCAAACTATTAAGTTCTCTAACTCTAAAGATTTGTGATCATATAATTTGGTCTTTTGCATGCAATAAATAAACACATTCAAATATTGTAAATAAATACAATTAAATAAGCAAACTAAGAAATTGCATTTGTTGGATACATGTATTTCAAACATTTATTAAGAAATTATAAAAAAAACCAAAACATAAATGAACATCCAAATCCAATAATCATAACTAAAATAATGATGTTCTAAACATCAAATGATATCATTAAAACAATAGTCACTGAGACTATTCAAGGAACTGACAAATTTGGCATGTAAATGTCCTTTAAGGGATTAGACCTATATAGACTATACTTGAGTCCATAAGGAACAAATTACAGTGTTTCCCTTGTGTATTATAGACGCCTCATAATTCGTCCATTTCTTAAGACCATGTCTTTAGGAGGAAGAACCATTCTCATCACTCTTCTTTTTAATATGATCTTAAAAAATGCTCTTATAGCATCCATATAGTCATGATTAATATTATTAACCCACGTTTGATGTAAAATTCTCCCATAATCTTCACGATTAAGAGTCTTTACCATATCAGACATGAGACCATCGAGGTCACGACCTCGAAGGTAACCACCACACAAAATGCATCTTTGCATCTTTTCATGGACACATATTATATATTCAATTAATGCATCAATATCATCCCAACGCCTCATAGTCTACATCCTCATCTTACGAATCTTATTTTTAAGATGACAGACCCTTTGCCTTTGATGATCATTCCTAATGACTGCGGTTATTTGCATAATAACTTACTTTTCTGTACATAATATTAAAAAGAATTTTAGTTTATTACATAAAGTAACAATCTAAGATAATTGAAAACGTATTTTTAATTAATATCATTATGCATAGAGACAATAAAAAATTCTAAAAAATGCATTTTAAAAATTTAATTTTCACAAATTATTTTACTGAAGACAGAAAATAATTTTTAAACAATTTTTAAATAATTAAATATTTTTCACAACAAGAAAAATTTAAAATTATTTTTTGGATGTTAAAAAATTTACAGTAATTATACCAAAAAAATCAGGAAAATCAAAATATACATTATAGAAAAACAAAACTAAAAATAGAATTTTCTACAATGCTCACGCGCCCACATGCACTCAAATACGCGCTCTTCACGCCCACCACGCGCCGATCAAAATTCTTTTTTTTTTTAATTAATTGATGCCATGTCTCACAAGGTGATTGATCCATGTCGCTGATGTGTATGCCACGTGTCGACATACTATTACTCCTAAGTTCTGATGTGGCAGCCATGTCACTGCCACGTATCAATATGTCTGCATGTGGCAGACACGTGTCAACCCTGATTGGTCAAATGAGCTGACGTGATAAACATATCATCTGCCATGTGTACATATCTCATTGGTCCATAACTTGATGATGCGGATGCTGACTCAATAGCTTTTGCCATGTGGCAGAAGCCTATTGGTCCACGTGTCTTGAACTCCCAATCAGCTCTCGCCACATGGCCAGCCTATATGCTGAGTGGATCCAAATCTCCACTCACCAAATGTGGCATGTGCAGGCCACGCATCGCCTTCCTGGCCGATTCTGACGCCCGGGTTTTTTTCGGTGGAGGCTTTTCGGGTGCCCTCGTCTCATTGGTAAGGTCAAAACTTAAAAATATCCCTTCTAAAATAGTGATATCAATTTTTATATTAATTTAAAAATCAAAACTTATATAGCACTAGAAGACAGAAAGGCATAGATTTCTAAAAAATACAGTGCATTAACCAGTAGATGAAAAATATATTTTTCCTTTTGATTTTCAATAAAATCATGCCAATGGTATTAAATCATGAAGACATGCTCTGATACTAATGAAAAAAAAAAGAATAGAAATCATAGTGAGGTAAGATCACTAACCCTTTTCTCCTACAGCGAAATACGTAACAGATATGATGATCGAAGCCTTAACTACTAGAGCAAAGACTGTTGTTTTCATGATCTAAATACCACAGAGATGAAGAATGAAATGGGAGAAGAGCTTTCTGTATAGAAAGCGTATTTTTATTTTTGTGTTTTACTGAGAGTTCCACATACATAACATAAAATCCATACATTATTAAAAATAGGTATACATTATTAAAAATAGGTAGAAGTAGAGTTTTATTTGAATTCTTTAATATCCAAATTTAAAACTCAAAATAAATTATTATTTAGATAATATATCAAATTATCCAAATTTTTTTGATTTTGAAAGTGAATTAAGTCATACGTGTCCATAATCCAATATTGTTTTTATGAGTAATATTTATATTATATAAAAGAATAGTATAATTATCTTTTTTTAATTTAGGAATTTTTATTAAAATTATTAAAAAGTTAAAATTAAAAAAAGAAAAATAGGTGAATTTCGTTATTTATGTTGAAAAAAAATCCTCCATACTATTTATATTTATTGGTTTGAAAATTTAAATTTTCTTAAAAAAATTTAAATTTAAACTTCATGTATAAAAATTTTGAAAAAAAATTATTTTCTTATAGAATTTAGAAATAATGAAAATTTATATAATTTAATACTCGAACATGAAATAATAAAAAATTGAACATTTGACCACCTAACCTTAACTTAATGGAGTAGTTATTTGATTCAAACAGACATAGTTGTTCTCAGTAGGGATGAGCACGAGTCGGAAAAATTTGGGAAAAAAAATCTCCAGTACCGTACCGAATTTCAGAGATTTTAAAAATAAAATATCCAGTACCAGTACCAGTACCATTTTTTGGTATGGTTCGGTACGGAAATACAGTGCTATACTAGTTTTTTGGTACGGAGATTCAGTTCTTTCAGAACGGATCGGTGTGGTTCGGCATAGTTCAGGAATTCGAGAATTTATTTTATTGATTAAATTTATATTTATTAGTAGCAATTAAATTAAAAAAATTTACTTCAGAACCCATTAAAAAAATAATGAATAATATTAACTAATAAATAAATTAATAAACTTGAATTAAAATGTTACAAATATATATATATATATGTGTGTGTGTGTGTGTATACAAATATATATAGGAATGTATGAAAGGAAACTTCCATTACATATAATTTAATATTTTAACCATTATTTTATAGTTACTCACTGATAATAGATTAATATTACTCACTGATAATCTATGGTTAACAATAATTTTTTTTTTAAAGAAGTTCAATATAAAGAAGAGTGGACTAGAATAATTCATTTCATATTCAGTTAGGGATTGGTTGACAATAAATTTCTATTATCTTCTATGGTGGTGTAATGCCTTTAAAGTGGGGCATAAAATTTTAATACATTTAACTTAATTTTATTTGTTAAGATTGGCATGATGCATTAGCAATCTTTTATATATGAAGAATATAAATTTCATGCATATTGAGAGTACTTACTTATTAAATTAAATGTGATTCATTTGGAGTATGTGGTAAGATTGAGATGTTATTATATTAGGATTTGGGTGTGGATTAGGACTTAATTGTAAGAAATTGAGAGAAATAATTATAAGTTTAAGGACTAGTTAGGAAGAGTAGCATTTCATTAAGGAGTTAGATGGATATTTGATGATAAATATTACAAATTTTTATCTAGATCTTTCCTCTTCAACATGGCCATGCAAATAAGTGGGTATGAGTTTGTGAGGAAAGGGGGGAGTTGCACTCTTTTTCTTTGAAAGAAAACTAGGGATTTGGTGGAGAGAAAGAGAGTGGATTTGGCTGAGGAGTTAGAAGTCTAGGCTGTAATTAACAACCTTCAAAGTGCTAGAGCATCTCTTGGTAAGTTAATTGTATTTTTGATTGAGTTATGATTGAGTTTGGGCGATTTAAATTCGTGCTTTATTTTTGCTGAAATTTTAACCTCTATGTTTTTGCTATAACTCGAGCTATTCGGCTCCAAATCTAGTTTTTTTTTAATTTTAGAGAAACTTTAGAGAGTTCTTTATAACTCTCAAGTTTTAAGTCTGAGCTAAAAATGTCGTTTAGAGGGTCGAAATGGATATGACATTTTATTGCTCACTTTGACACATTGTGTGACCTGATGTTACTATAATTGCCATAATTAATTCTTTACATATGATAATTGAGTGATTTCAGTTGATGTTGAAAGTAGACTCATATATGTAGGATTTGTGTGAATTTTGTGATTATTGGATGTGTGTATGATTGTTGAGAGTATTATAAATCTCATACATAAAATAGGCCAACAGTAAGATATAGGTTGGTTGTGAATTTTCTTATATGTGATAGTGAATGGTGAGATTTGGAGGTTAAGGGCTTGTTTATATGTATGTTGATTACATGTGTTGGATGAATGATTTATATACATTCATGATGTTGGATTGAAATAAATTATAGGAGAGCCGGAAGCCTGTGGAAGTGGAGCCCACTAGAGGAGTCCTTGCACTCTAAGTTGGGAAGTTTTTTGAGTAAGTGGTTATTAATATAATATATCTTTGAATTATCCTTTATTTTGACATGTTATTGTTAGGTAACTTTGTGATGGTAATTTATGGTATATTTGAAGTATATGTGATAATATTGTGACATTAAATTGAGATGGATTATATTATTTGATGCAAATTAGTATGGAAACTTGTGTATGTGTATGAGTATGAGTTAATGAGGTTTTTTGGTACTATTTATAATGGGTGTTATTTATATTTGTGAGTGTGATATGTTGTGGAATGAGTTTCCACCCTTTAGTGTATTGGAAGTGTGAGGATTGGTTGGCAAATGATGATATGTGTGTGTATTATGGAATATGGTTGGTTTACTTTTGGTATATTTTCCGTATATGATAGGTATGTTTTCCGTTTATAATTTTGTATGTTGATGTTATGAATATGAGAATGGCTTAGTGATCATGTATGGAATAAGGGATGAAATATTGTTGTGGTGACTTATTAAGATGTAATTATATTTAATTACATTGTGTTATGTTGTATTGTGTTTCATAAGAAGGTGAAAAATAATGATGTATGAGAAAGTGTGTTGAGTGAAGACTGAGCCGGACAGATAGTTTTCACTGATTGTGTATGATTGATATATGTAAGAGTGAGACTAAGCCGGGCGAATAGTCTCACTAAATGGCCAATTGATTGCTAATGAAATTGTGAGGAATATGCCCAATGTGGCTTTGTGTGAGGTGATGGTATGAAAATGGTTGGCCGGATATTGAATAATGAAATTTGAATGTGAATGTAGATATTATTGCAATTATGTGAATTTGGTTATAAATACTATATATATTGTTGGAAGTGAGTATGTGGACACTAAATGGTATGTTGATATGCATATACTTTGAATTTATGCTTTTGAATGAGATAGAATATATGAATGTGTGAGTAAAGTTGTGAAAGTAAGATTATAGATGCTTTAAACTTATGATTGATTGAAAATCATATATCGTTGAATGAGTTTATGATGTTTAGTGATTACATGTAGACTTATTAGAAGATTAAAAGATATATATATATATATATATATCAATAATGGTGAGGATGAGTCGGGTGGATATTATGAAATGGTTATGGATTACTTTGAATGTTGTGATTAATTGTATATGTTGCGCCAAATATGAGTTTGTGTATCTTCTTTAGGTAATTTAGGCTTATTTAAGGCTTGTGGACACGGGCGTGCGCTTTATTGGCACAACCGTGTGCTTTCGGTGAAGAAAATGTTGGAAGCAGGCACGACAGTGCAAGATTTGGGCATGGCCGTGCGGTTCTAGGAAAAAAAATCATTGAATCAGGCATGGGCATGCCAAATTTTGGCATGGGGGTGCACAACTTATTTGTTGAATTTGCATGTCTCAGGCATGGGCATGCCGGATTTTGGCATAGGCATGCACAACTTGTTGCTTAATTTTTCTTGTAGTTTGTTGTGAAACAAGTTTCTTTTATATATTCCCTTAATTAGTTCTTGAGAAGTTTTAATTGCAGTATTATATTAATAATTACTTATTGAGTCGCAAGCTCATTCCTTTGCAAATGTTTTTCCTTTTCAGGAATTTGTAGAAAATCCTGAGTTTGCATTGTCCATTGTCGTTAAGCATTTCTCAGGTGGGCCAATGGCGAGAACTTCACTCATGTTAGTGATATCATTGTGCATCTCAGTCATGAGGCTTGTACATATCATTTTGTAATAGTGGGTTGTGGAAGGTTACAATGTAATTTGTAACTTAAGTACTTGATGTATATAAAGTTTTATTTAATTCTAATTCCATGTATGTAGACGTGAGGGGGTGTCGTAGGTGGTGTATGCAGGTGAAGTGGCGAACGGCTGCTGAAGTTGATTAGGGTTTGAATATGAAAGAAAAAAGAAAAAATAAAATGAAGAGAGGAAGGTGGGCTACTAGACATAATTTAAGGTTGTATAGTATGCAGTATCAAAACTAGGTAGTTTTGTCCAACTACATAGTTTTAAGTTATATTTAATAATTTAAATTATATTTGATTTAATAATAAATAATTTTATTGTTAATATATAATTTTTATAATAATCAATAATTTCATTATATATATAAAATTTTTATAAAGTTACTAACTTTAATTGTATTGTATAATATTTATTTAAAGTTATGCTTGATATTAACACTACTTTACATCAAAACTATATAATCATATATCACGAATATGTAATTTCTATTATACTTAGTAATTTTAATTTTATTTAATTAATACTTAATATTAAACTAATATTATACATATTTAATTAATCTTATAATTAGACTTAATAAAAAAATTAATTTATACCAATTAGGTTAAATGAGTTATATA
>CATIWO010684942.1:0-13141 GCA_949673435.1 Macaranga tanarius | reverse complement strand
TAAGAATTTAATAACAATTATTATCGTATATAATTGAGTATTAGTGGTTAATTTGAGGATAAGGTGTGACATAATATATCTTATAAATCTTGTTAGAATATTGTAAAATTACATAAATAAAATATTTTTAAAATAAAAAGTAAAAAAAGAAAAATAACCAAACCGAAATAATTCAGTTTGGTTCAACCAACATGGTTTGGTTCGGTTTAAACCAAACCGAACCGAACCGACCCTAGCTGACATGACACCTCACTGCTAGTCAGCTTTTTTGAAATCAATTTTGACCAAAATTAGAAATGTGTTAAAATTGCAAAAAAAAATTGAAATTGGGACATTATTGCAAAAATTAAAAGTTTAGGATTAGATTGCAAATAGTCAGAAAGGTTTGGATTTTTTTTACAAATTGCCCTTTCAAAGAAATGTCTAACTTTTGACCATTGGAAACAAAAGGTTTGAACTTATGTCAGTTATAATTATCAACGGAGACAAAAAGGTCACCGATAAATTTATGATAGTTGCAATATGTTGGTGGATTTTGAATAAGCTATCATTAGGTTCAGACTTGAGTCAAAAGTTTCCTTCAGGATTTGAATATATTTGACATGTATTCACACTGTATACTGTAGCATAACTTACAACATTTCAGAACCTCAACAATAAATAATGAAATAATTTGCTCCTTTTTGCGTCTTCTCATCAGTACTTTTGACACTGCCATTTCGAAATCATCCTTATTACACGAACCCTCCTTTCCCTCAGTGCGTACATTCCAGCTTCAGAGCATACTGCCTGAAGTAGAGGGAACTCAGGAATTTTAGCTTTGTGGAAGCTTGTATAACAATTTAATCAGTTATGTTAGTTACAAAAGCAGCAGTAGCCATCAGAACATAACAGCTACAGCTCAAGAAAGAAAACAAACCTCAAGTTCTGCGCCTGAGGCACCATTCATCTACTCTGCTATTGTATCCAGATTAATCCGAACCACCAAGTTCATTTTCCTTCCATGAACTTTTTGCATAAAAAAAGCATTTATTTTAAATATGATCAAGTGAATAAGATCAAGCTGAACAACTAATATATATATATATATATTGGGATTTGGAAATGCAATCATCCTGTCAATCCGTCCAGGCCCAAGAAGAGCTGAATCCAAGGCACAAATACGATTTGTAGCCATGATATTATTCTAATCAAGTAGTTAAGTTCACCAGCAATTTCAGTGGTGAATAGTATGAGTAAGCATTCTGATATTATTTGATGATTCAAATCCATCTAGTTGATACAATAGCTCCAACATAGTCCTCTGCACTTCACTATCATCTCCCCTCTTCTGGTTTTCCTTCTAACAGATCCAATACTGTCAACTTGGTTGAAAAAGATGATGGACGGAGCATGTAATCTGCAGGAAAACAGAAATTTTTTAACTCCATTTTGTTCAAAATTTTGTTTGCTAAGACAAAAAGATGATGATCACGTAAATAGACAAACCTGCCAAGCATAAAAAGTTGTCTGACCTTTTGTGTGCCTTCGCCTAAATACTTCTGAACTAACTCAGTGCTAGAAAACTCTTAAAAGGGAACAGCTTGGGCAAATGCTCAAGCAGCCAGTGTTTTTGCAGTACCAGGTGGCCCATATAGAATAACTCCCTATTTGCGACAAAGAAATCAATATCACAATGTTATAAGTTAAGGATTTGATGGTAGGAGCAGAATTGCATTTCCTGAATCTATATATCCACACTAGAACCACATACAACAGATTCAACATTTGACACTAAACCATTAATCTCTTTTTTAATCAATTGCATAGAGTAGATTGATGATGATACATCATGAGAGTGCAAGAAATTAAGATACCTTGGGTGGAGTTATTCCAAGACCTTCAAACAATTCAGGATGCTTAAGTGGGAGCTCAATGACCTAACGAATGTTGATAAAACGTAAGAACGACTCATACCCATTTCAATTTTTTTACTAAATATATAATTAGATATGAAAATTGAGATCAGAATCTTGAAAATGAGCGATGAATCTACAAAACTAAATATACCCATTTTCAAGAATCAAAATCTTGGAAAACAGGCAATGAATCTTTACCTCCTTAATCTCTCTAATTTGCTCATCAAGGCCACCAATCACGTCATAAGTCATAAGTGGAATCAGGAGCTTTGTCAATTTTCATTAGTCTCACTATGGGATCAATTTCCTGGGGCAATATCCGATGAATTATGTAGCTCTTCCTATAAAGATCAACTCTAGTTGATGGAGTAAGCTGTGTAATATCAACCTTCTCATCAACATCCACAACAAAGCGTCCATGTCGATCAATCTGAAAAGAAAAAAAAATCCATTTGCATTGTTACTTTACATCTCAAACAATGCTCCATATCAAGATTGCTAAAATAGAAAAAAAAAAAAAAAAAAAAAAAAAAAAACCACTAATAATCACTTTACCTGAACCAACACCATGTATTTGCTACCAGTATTAATCACTCTCATAACTTCACTACCATAGGAACACGGTTCTTGAATCAAGTTTATATCTTTTCTTAACCTTTCCGCTAAAAGAAAAGAAAAGGGGACCAAGAAAATGAAGAAAAATCAATACTTGCTTTACATCATTAAAAGAAACAGTATATTTAACAGTGTTCATTAACTTGGTCGCTCACCATTGGAAATAAGTTGGTTGCTTACGGCTTTAATGGGTTCCAATTCTTTTATGATCTTATCAATCTCATAATTCAGTTCCCTTATTTTCCGCTGGCAATGCTTCTCCCACATTTCTTTTGTATTTCTTGATGGCTCTGGGTTCTTGAATCTTTCTTTTCTTGCCATGCTTTTAACATTTCTTTCCTACTTAAATAGGTTTCTGGAAATGGGCCCAAATCTGAAAAGGATAAGGCAGGTATAACTACGTTATTATCCCTGGAAGAAAAGTATAGAAGCAACCATAGTCGTGTAATTTTGTGAGGTATTGAGGGGGTATTATTGAACTTGGAATATTTTTCACTATAAAATTGCCTGTTTATGGCCTGACAGGGCTAGTTCTGTGCTTGTACTTTGGACCTCTCTGTTTCTCTTGATAAAGAACTGAATTTGAGAAGGAGATGGCAGGGAAAGGAGCAAACGGATTGACTACAGGCAAAACACCAGCTCAAACCAAAGATAAAGACAAGAAAAAGAAACCCATCTCTCGCTCTTCTCGTGCTGGTCTTCAGGTTCTTTTTTTTTATGCCTTCTCTTTCTCTGTATGCATGCATTTGTTTCATTATTCATTCATTTGCATCTTTTCTTTTGTTTTTGGGTTTTTTTTCTTTTTTCGTATCTTTCACTGGATGCTTGTGATGGTGTGTTTTCTGTGTTCTTATGCTCTGTTTCTCTTTTGGGATTTTTTATGTGTTTGATGAATTGAACCGAAGCTTTGTTGTTAAAGATTCTTAATTTATTGAGATATGAAAACAGGGTGCTGTTTTTTTTTAATAAAATATGATCAATCGAAAGAAATAAGTGACATAATTTTGCAAATATTCTTGTACATGATTTATTTCAAACAGTGGCATAGGAGAAAAATTCAAGTTCAAGCAAGGCTTTAGTTCAAGATTCTATCTTAACATATGGATTTTATGTCCTCATACTCTAGCAAATAGGGTCCTGCAAGAAATTTTTGTAGATTCCTTGTCTGAAAAAAATAATTTTTATGGCACTGAAGACTGTACTATGCAGTCACTTGTGCAAAATACGTGTCAATTCAAGTAGCTTGCATCAATTGTAATGCGAGAGAAGTTTGGACTTACTCTCCATTTACTAGTATCATTATGTGGGCTTTTGTGAATAACTGCAAGTGATTTGCGAAGTCATGTCCTTTTTTTTTTCTCCAAGTTAAAACACCTTTTGAACTTTATCCTGTGTATTCTTGAAGTTTCCTGTTGGAAGGATCCATCGTCTTCTGAAATCGAGAGTAACAGCATATGGAAGAGTTGGTGCAACAGCTGCTGTGTACTCTGCAGCTATCTTGGAGTACCTTACAGCAGAAGTGTTGGAGCTAGCTGGTAATGCAAGCAAGGATCTGAAAGTAAAACGCATAACTCCCAGGCATTTGCAGCTAGCTATTCGTGGTGATGAAGAACTTGACACCCTCATAAAAGGAACTATAGCTGGAGGTGGTGTGATCCCTCACATTCACAAATCTCTAATCAGCAAGTCATCCAAGGACTGAAGCATTCGCCATTCAAATCCGTTCGTGTTCTTAACTCAGTCAGTTCCTGTAAATTAGCTAATGCATTAAGCTTCTCTCTTTTTGAGTTGTTTGTAACCAAAGAATGCAGACGTCAAGATTTTGTTCTGTTTAGGATTGAAATATATATGATTATTCACCAGTGAGTCCATTACAACGAAAATAGCTAATAAAGCTAATGAAACTTATAGCAGATTACATTTATTAATAAAAAACGACTACACATAACTGGCATTTTGATAACCAAGGAGCGAATTTTTAGCTCACTTGTAGCTTAAAAATGGAAACAATTATAGGAGCTGCTTGCTTCCAACGCTAGTCATGCCTGCAAGGAAATGAAAAACTGATGCTAGCAGTTCTATATGGCTGCAAGTTTAGGAACGTCTACTGGGAACTGGTGGATCTCGTCCTTCCATGGATTCTTCTCCTTAGCTGGGTTTATGGTCCTCAGAGCTTTCCAAACTGCACTGTTACATTTGAATCCAGACCCAAAAGCTATCTGCCACATTCTATCTCCTCTCTTCATCCTTCCTTTAGCTTCTGTATATGCCAGTTCATACCAAAGAGAGCTGCTTGAAGTATTACCAAATCGATACAGCGTCATCCTTGAAGGCTCCATATGCCAATCTGAAAGCTGCAGGTTTTTCTCCAATTCATCTAGCACAGCTCTTCCTCCAGCATGGATGCAGAAATGCTCAAATGCCAATTTGAAATCTGGGATGTATGGCTTGATCTTCATCTTGAAAAGCTTCTTCCCCAACAATGTGGCAAAGAAAAGTAGCTGTTCAGACATTGGCAAAACAAGAGGGCCCAAGGTAGTGATATTGGTCTTTAAAGCATCCCCAGCAACTCCCATCAAATCCTTCGACAAGGAAATTCCAACACGCCCTGTAGAGTCCTCTTTTTGTGTAACACAAGTGAAGCACTTATCATCAGCACCCTTATTTGTCCTAACAGTGTGGACCAATCGGTACTTGGAACGCCATCCCTCAGACCTTTTATTTGACAGCAATATGGCAGCACCTCCCATTCTAAACAAGCAATTTGAAAGAAGCATCGACTTGTCATTACCAAAGTACCAATTTAAGGTGATGCTTTCCATGCTAACGACCAGTGCATAAGAATTAGGATGCACTTGAAGAAGATCTTTGGCAAGATCAATGGATATCAAACCAGCACTGCAACCCATGCCACCCAGATTGTAACTGATAATGTTCCCTCTAAGCTTATAATGATTAGTGATCATGGCAGATAAAGAGGGAGTTGGATTGAACAGGCTACAATTCACAATCAGGATCCTGATATCTCTTGGTTTCAAAGATGTTTTTGCAAGTAGCTGGTCAACTGCTCCAAACATCACAGCCTCAGCCTCCTTCCTTGCTTCTGCCATACTTGGATTTGGAGGAACTCTCAGAACTGCCTCAGCGACATAAGTTGATTCTCCAATACCAGACCTTTCAAGAATTTTCCTTTGAAACTCAAGGCTTTGCTCGGTAAAAGCACCAGTTAACTGGGACCTGTCCGTGAAAATCTGCCTGGTACATTTCCTTGCATCTTCAGGCTTATAACAGGAGAAATCCACAAGGTAAACAGGGCGAGGACGAGTGAGGAAATAGAGGGTCAACAAGATCACAAAAAGGGCTGAACAAAGAATCACAGATATGAGATTGAATTTGAGGTGATCCCAGAGGTCATGAAGATCTTGGGCTGAGAATGTGGATAGTTGGGTGGCAACAACGACAGCAACGGGTGATAAAACCAGGTACATACCATGGGTGATAAGGTAATGATAACCAAGTTTTACATATTTCAGCTTCACAGATTGTTTAAAATCAGGAAGTTTCTGTGCGGATGACTGAGGGACAAAGGGTGTTCTGGGATTAGATTCAGACATCACTGCTAAAAAAACAAAATACTTAACAGGTCGCTGGGATTGATCAGATTAATTAGTTCCTAGTACCTATAATAAAATTATAATCTTTAAGGACTGACAGGAAAAGGGTTTCTCCAAATATGTCTTAATGGATCAAACAGTACAACACCCAACAAGAAACTTAACGTCCCTGCACAAATAATGAAAGACCCATAAGATTTCAACTACATTATGGGGAAAAAAAAAAAAAAAAGGGGGAAATTATCACAAATAACTGGAAAAAAAATTCAAAAACACTGTTGACTTTTTTCTTTTTCAAAACTAACTTTTTTTTGCAAGATATTTTTCAGTATTTTTTCTCTGCAGGCTATTCTTCCAAATGGGAATGTCTTACATGAAGTGGCTCACATTGCTAATACTTAATAATTTAATATTTGTATACTTTATATTTATATAAATTAATAAATAAATTTATATTTATATAAATTAATTATATTCAAAGCAAGAATAAAACATGGATAATTTTAGTCATTTTAAATAATTTTAAATGACTTTTTTGGTTGTTGACTAAAAAATAAAAAATCATTTTAAATAATTTTAATAAATTATATAATTTAATAAAAATGTATATTTATAGAAGTTATATTTATACAAATTAATTATATTTATATAGATTAATAAATAATATATTAATAAATAAATTTATATTTCTATAGTTTATATTTATATAAGTTATATTTAAATAGTTGTTTTTGGTATTTTTTGATAATATGGTTGTTTTGGATTTTTTTTAAATGGTTGTTTTTGGGATGTTTTGTTTATATGATTGTTTTTTGGGTTGAAGAAATAAAAATTTATAATATTTTAAAAAATAAAACAATTAAAAATATATTCTTAAAAAAACTTGAAACAAGTAAAAATTATGAAAACAAGCCAGAAAGACAACCAAAAAAATAGTAAAACAATTTAAGAACAACCAAATTCAAATAGTTCTAATACTCAAATAAAATCACTTAAAAAAATTTGACTAAAATAACTTAAAAACTGAAATATAAAAAACCTAATTTACTTCAAAATAAAATTATTAATTATTTTTAGTAAAAAACCATTATTTCAAACAAACAACCATACTCATTAAATTTATTTAGTAAAAAAAATCATATATTTCACTTTTAAAATTTTTAATTCACTCATTTACACAAAAATATGTAATGTTTAAAGAAATAAAATAATTAAAAATAAATTCATAAAAAAATAATTCGAAACAAGCAAAAAAAATATGATTAACAACCTGGAAACAACCAAAAAATAGCAAAACAATTCAAAAATAACCTGAGAACAACATAAACAAAAAAATCTCGAAACAACCTCAGAACAACTTAAAAACAATCTTCAGCAACTAAAAAATTTAATATATATATATATATATATATATATATACATAAAATATGGACAACAACCCGAAAAAATGAAAAAAAAAAATAACAACAACGCAATAACAACCTCAACCAAATATTAAATTATTGTTAATATTTAATAACTTAATATTTAATCATTTAATATTTAATAATTTTAAGGTTGTTTTTGAAGTTTTTTTTTGGATTGTTCTGGGTGGGTTGTTTTTGTGTTGTCTTAGGTCTGTTTTCGGGTTGTTTTGGGTTTTTTTTTTTAAATGGTTGTTTTGGGGTTTTTTTGTGTGTTGTTTTGGGTTTGTTTTGTCTAAATAGTTATTTTAGTATTTTTTTTATTTAAATGGTTGTTTTTGAGGTTATTTTTGTGTTATTATGGATTTTTTGTTTAAATCGTTATTTTTGGGTATTTTTATGTTATTTTGGGTATTTTTCATTTAAATGGTTATTTTTGGAGTTATTTTGGATATATTTTTTTTTATTTAAATGGTTGTTTTTGAGGTTGTTTTGGTGTTTTTTGAGTATTGTTTTTATTTAAATGGTTATTTTAGGGTTATTTTTATGTTGTTTTGGTTTTTTTTTTTTTGTTTAAATGATTGTTTTCGGAGTTATTTTTATGTATTTTTGGTTTAAATGGTTATTTTTGGGGTTGTTTTTGTGCTATTTTGGGGTTTTTTTTTTTTTTTTTGGTTAAACCACGAAGTGTCATGGATGGGCTCCCAATTAAAGGCGCCTTTAAACCCGTACCACATCCAAATTAATCTCCGTTCGAGCCGGACAGGACCACAAAGGTGACAAAGCTCTACCTTAAGAGTTTTAAAGTAGCTGCATACCCAGGCTCGAACTCGAGACCTCTAGTTAAGCTAGAAAAGTCCTATGCCAATTCATCCACACCCTATTCGGTTGGGGTTTTTTTATTTAAATGTTGTTTTTTTTTTTTGATTTTTTTTGTTTAAATAGTTGTTTTTAGGGTTGTTTTGGGTATTTTTTTTGTTTAAATGATCATTTAAATAAAAAAAACTTAAAAATAACAACAAAAATCAAATATAAAATTATTATTTATATTTAATATTTTAATATTTAAAAATAATTTAAAAATTATTAAATATTTAAATATTTTTTCCAACAAATAATATTTAATCACCAATTTAAATAGCTTAATACTCAAGTATAACCACTTAAAATATATTCAACTAAAATAACATAAAAACTGAAATATAAAAAACATAATTTACTTCAAATGTTTATTATAAATTAATTAAAATAAAATTATTAATTTTTTTAGTAAAAAACCATAATTTCAAACAAATAACTATATTCATTGAATTTATGTAATAAAAAAAATCACATAATTCATTTTTAAAAATTTTAACTCACTTATTTACTCAAAATTTTGTAATATTTAAAGAAATAAAAAAAATTAAAAATAAATTCATAAAAAAGGGTAGTTCAAAAAAAGTAAAAATTATTGAAAATAACCTGAAAAAAAAAGCAACAATAGGTTTATAAAGAAACAACTCGAAATAAACAAAAAATTTGAAAACAACTTAAAAACAAGCCTGAAAATAATCTAAAAACAGCCTAAAAAAAATCAAAAAATAGCAAAATATATTCATAAAAAAACAACTTGAAATAAATAATAAATATGAAAACAATCTGAAAAAAACCTAGAAAACAACCAAAAATAGCAAAAATAAATTTATGATAAAAATTTTTGAGACCGCATGCACATCAATCTTTTTTGGGATCATATGCGGATCAAATAATCGAAAAAAATATTTTTCCGTTTCTTTTTCTAAAAACAATACTTTTAAGGTCACATGCACATGAACCAACAAATATTGGACCACATGAGTTAAGGTGTGTCTTTCTCTTTTGAGACCACATGAGTTAATGTGTGCCTTTCTCTTTTGAGATCACATGAGTTAAGGTGTGCCTTTATCTTTTGAGACCACATGTAGCAGTAAAGTAAAAATGAAATAAAAAATAAAAAAAATATAAATGAAAAAACAGTAGTTGAGTTTTGAAAGAAAACATAAAACACCATTTTTTTTGAAAATTTTTATTTAACTTAGTTTATTTGTGATATTTTTCAAAAAACAAAAAAAGAAATTAAAACTTTGATATGCATTAGGAATTGGTTTATGAGCAGAAGCGGAGAGACTAATAATGTACATGCAAAACAATTCAAGAACATAAGAGTATGAATTAAAAAAGTGAGAAACATGAAGGACCAACAAAAGAAAAGAGGTTACCTTCAATGAATGAGATGCCCTTTCTTCTCCATTGTCTGAGAAACCAAAGATGATTGAGACCTCGAGAGGGATATGTGTCTTAAATATCAGCAAAAATGTATATGTGTCTTAAGAGCAGGAGAGTGCATTGGCTCTCACGTGGCGTGGATGCAGCCCAGTTGTCTTCGTATTACATATTGTTAGTAACAGTCACCATGTACTAACAGTCACCATGTGCAGGTCCACAGCAACTTTGAATGCTCTTCCATTTTGTTAAATTGACAGTACGTTTTCATTGTATTTGGTTTATAAAGAGATTTTACTCTTTTCAAATACTTTTGATTTTAAATATTTTGTATCAAGTTGAATAGAAGATTTCTGAATCTTACCCTAGTGATTTTACTTTCAGGTTTTTGGGTGGGGACAAAAAAAAAAAAACTTGGCAAGCGACTAAACAATTGAATTGCCACGGTGCAAGTACACAGCTAAACATCAAAACCTTTTTTTTTCCATTAATTGCACCACCTGTTCAATTTAAGTATCATGGCCCTCCGGTGTTAAAAAAAAAAAAAAAATGAGAACATTCCTGCAGAAGTAGAGCCGAGAGAAGGTGGAAGAAACACAATACAGAAAAATGAAAGCAAACTAAATGAAGAAAGGCATCGGGAGTGGACTAGTTCTTCAGGATCTATATTGATTATGGAGTATATATTTTTAGATTATATGAATTAGTATACTTTTATAAAATTGTCATAATTTTGTAAAGAAGAGTGTTCTGTCTCTGATTCAGTATGTGTGTTTGTTTGTATATTTTGTAAATTAAAAAAGAAAGGCACGAGTTTTGTTTGTCTATTTAGAGGTTACTGAGGGAGTCATTTAGACAAAGTTTTCATTGTGAAACGGAGCGGCACACGCAAGCTGGCCTTTCATTTTATGATCATAAAAACTGTTTAAAAAATGGGTAATGATATATGTTTTTCATAATGTGGTTTTTTATTAAATAAAAATAAAATTTTATTTTTAAAAAGTATTTATTTATTCCATTAACAAGAATATTTGAAATAAGTGAGAAACAATTTTAAATTTTTAAAGGTGAGAGATAAGACTATTCATATTATTTTAAAAGATACAAATCATTATTTTTAGGCCTATGGATATAAAAAATTCAAACATTTATTAATTTTGGCAATAATGTCTCAATTTCATCAATTTTTGGCAAATTAGCACAAATTAGCATTTGGTCAAAATCAAACAAAAGATGATGACATGACATTTATAAAAATGTCAATTTTACCCTTTATATTGTAAATCCATAAAAGTCTATTTGCATAAAAAATTCAAATGTTTGTGACTTTTGGTAATTTTATCCCATTTCTAATTTTGAAAAAAATATTTTAATTTAAAATTATTTGATCAAAATTAAATAAAAGGTGTTGATACGATAATTAAAAAATTAAATTTACATGTGATAAATTTGTAGATTTATGATTGATTGTTATTTTAATAATTTTTTAAAACATTACATATGTGCGTGCATGTGTGTATGTATTCATATATTTATATAGTAAATACGATAAATTTTCTTTATATTTTAAAGTTAGATATTTTTAAGGCCAAAGGTCCAAATTGTACCCTCAACTTTGACCCAAATCCTGAATTGGACCCTCATATTTTTTTTTTCCCATTTGGAACTTTATATAATAAATTCATCTCAATTTGGACCTTCCACAAACGGAAGTCCAAACAGACGTTATGCTAAAGCTGACCAGGACAACGTGGGGCCCACCATTCACGTCTGACTCGTTTGAACCAACAGACGAGCTCACCAACATCACAAATTGCCCATCCTTCATTGCCTTCACTCGCCTACGCCAAGAAAAGCGCCCCGTTGTCTTCACTCGGCTGAAGTTCTCCTTACCATTGCTGTCTCCTTTTCCTGCCTCCACAACCCTGACGCCACTGCTTCACCTTGCCTCTCACTTGTGTCTTCGACTAAACCCGCTGTCGTTGTCAAAGCCGAAGGCACCAGTCTCATCTCAACTTCATATTGCTGCTCATTAACAAGCTATTCCCAGCTCCGATGAAGCCAATATCTGAGAGGCTTCCCGCACCGGTGCTGCAGATCATCATCACCTCCCTCATCGGTCTACTACTGATATTGGTGGAGCAGCTAAAAGTGCAAAATTTATAATTTTACCAAGCTACTGTATGAGTAAGAAATATTTCTGCTTTCTTAATTGATAATTGAGCTGTGAAGTGGAATTGTTGAATTATTTTCCAATTGGTGAAGCTTTATTTTGATTTGGAGTAGAATTCTGTTTGTTTTTAGCATCTAATTAGCCTAGAGTTTTGATCTTTACAATAATTTTATTTTATGCTTGATTTATAATATATGTATACGTCTACGCCACCAAAATTGTTATAACGTTTGAGATTGTTTCATCAGTTACTTGATTTTTATTCCTTTTTTTTTAGTGGTAGGACTTTGCTCTGCTGCAATTTCTTCATCTCTTGTAGATGCTGAGAGTTTGGAGACTTGACTGCTATGGGTCGTGGAAGAGGTAACGGTGATGACGAGGACTAGTAGATGTCGGAGATGATAATCTTTCTCATTGCTCATATTCATTCTTTTTATATTTTTTGTTTTTGCATTTTTTTCCTTTATCTTTTTTCATCACAACCTCCACAGTTATGATGGTGATGTTTTAGTTTAGATACTGACAGCAGTTTTAAGAGGAAGAATTGTGTATATTATCTCTTTGTTGAATGAAAATTTATTGATATTAATAATTGTTTGGTTTTGATTCCTCAAATCATCTATACAATTATGAATTGGTGATGGGTAATAGGAAATGGTTGCTCTGTATTTTGCATACAATGAGAGAGTTTTGACTTTAATTTTCTGCAATTGTGTGTGTATATATATATACACACACTAAATGCATTTATTGTAAAAGCTACATAATTATTTTGGATTAATTTACCATTATTCTTTTTGTTCATGAATTTTTTTTTGTTGATTTCTATTTATTGGTGCCATTAGAATTTTTTTTTTACAAGGTTATGCAGTTTTAAGGGTTTCAGTATTAGGTTTTATAAAGGTAAAAGAAAGGCTGATGTGGCAAACTCATACGTGGGGCCTAAATTCAACTTAAATTTTATTTAACGGAAGTTAGCATCTCTGATCACTAAGGGGCATATATGGGGCATTTACCAATTTAGGGTAGTTTAAAATTTTATTTCTCAAAATATGGTAATTGTTAAAGAATTTACCAATTATAGGTGAAAAGGGAAAAAATTCCCCAATTTAGGGTGATTTTAGGGGCGGATTTGGTCAGACAAAGAAACGCTGGTCAGAGTAGCGTTTTAGGCAAAACGCTACTTGAAGTAGC
>CATIWO010684921.1:0-16123 GCA_949673435.1 Macaranga tanarius | reverse complement strand
ATATTGCACTAAGATCTATGGAGTTGTAACAACCATGTACCCTATACATGTTGCTTAAATGGTATAATTATCAATTAGTGATACCATATAAGGAAATGACACAAGCTATAGAGGTTTATTTAACCCATATTTGCTCTTTTTCCTCATCATTTTCTTTTATAGGATAACAAACTCGCAGAATTTGGTTTAGTGATAGAGGTGCTTAATATCTTGAGGTGTGTCTTAGGTTCGAGACACACTTCCTCTCCCTTCTCTATTTAACTAAAAAAAATTTAGAAAATGGGTATAATGTCTCGAACTCAAAACATGCATAATGCTATCTCAGCAAAAGCTAATTGGGGAAAAAATGTGGTCTATATTTTGCATCCTATATGAGATAATTAAATTAGATGTCATATGATCTGTTAAAAAATTGGACACAGTTGTCACAGAGTACAAGGAAAAGGAAATCATTTTGTTCCCAAGTATTCGTGTAAGGAAAGATCTGTATTTGATAATAGCAATTGTTGTTACCAAATTAATGGCTGAAATGACGAAGTTAAAATCTTTTTTTTTGCTAAAAGACTACTAAAATCTTTTGATTTGGAAAGATCACCAAATAATGAAAAGAAGAAACAGACCAAAAAGTTGACCCTTTTCGGTTTGTTTTACCTTTCAAACAAAAAGTGTTTCTTTTCTTTTCCTTTTTCTTTTTCTTTTTCTTTACTTCTCCTTAAAAAACAGATGAGAAGTGGCAGTCTCGTGCACAACTTTGGAGTTAACATTCTAATTTTATAAGTTATATGCTGTATGATTGTGCACTATAATTGAATATTATAGATTACATTGAGTGACATAGTGATGTGAATTTTCTGTTGTTAAAAATATTTTATTAACAACTAATAGCCGTGGCTCCTGTAAAAATTCTAACAAATCTATATAATTAAAAAATAAATAATTAAGTAATTGAATATTTGTACCATAGTTTGAAAATTAGAGTTCAAAATTTTTTTTATTCACTTTCTACTGTAGAACTTTCTAATGTAAGAAGGGCTAAGCAAAAGAGCAACCTAATAGGGGAGCAACATACCTTATTTTGATTGAAGGGGTTGCTAGAATCACAATTTGATGGGTAAGAGCCATCATTGTAATTAGGCCAAAGTCCATGAATGCTAAAATCAGCTGCTGGTTTCCCAGTTGTTGGATAGCAGCAACTTTGCTTTCTGTCACAATATGATCCTGGCCACTATATCACAAAACAATTATTAACAATGAAAAAAAAAAACCCACCTCTATAAAATTAATTTAGCTGCAGTGGACTCACCTGTTGAACAAAGTAAAAGAAATCAAAATCTTGTGATGCACAAAGCACTGATAAGTAGAGCACAACTGAAAGCTTGATCAAGATTGAACTGTAATATTGGGTATTCATCTTTGTTTTTTTCCTCTTTCTCTTAATCAAATTCCAGAGACTGGCTAATATGCTTAAGAGTGGGATTTGATATGATATTACAATGTGCTTTTGCAGCTGTATTTATAGGCAAATATGGAAGTGTTATGGTGTAGCAGAGTAGAGTATCTTGGACAGCATATGCTTACCAATTTTATTTCTTACAAATCCATCACTATTTTACGTGTGTAAACATCTCCTAATAATTGCCATATGTCGGCTCTCCCTAGCTCATTTTTCACTTCAGCTTAGCTATAATGATCCAAGTTGACCCTAATCTTGATTCCTTGTTCAAAAATCATTTTCTTGGTACAGTCTTACATATTTTGGATGTCCTTTGCTTATGTGAACTCAAAATGACTAATAAAAAAAAAGGGAATATTTTCATTTTCTATTTTAAGTTTTTTACACTATGCATTTTTTAATAAAATCTTAATTGATTTATGTTATATTAATTTCTAAACGATAATAATAATGGGGTTGTTATTATAAGATTTGAAGCCGTTAAAAACTATGGTAAGGTCATAATTTCATATTATGCACTTTTTACATAATCTATTGGATTTTAACTATTCAGTTCAATCTGGATATAATTACACGACAACAAAAGTTTCCCAACTTCATTTTAAGATAATTGCATACAGTATGATTTGAACTTGTGACATCACTTAAATGAGAACAGATGGTGCTAGTTGATCCTAATAATTGGTGGTTTCATATATTATTATTATGTTCTTTAATTAATATAGGTGGGAGATAGAACAACGTGTAAGTCAAAGAGATTAGGTTGTTCTTGGCATCGCATGGCTAAAGCTAAGCATCTAACCAACGTAGAGACGTACTTAATTCGATTTGGCACCACGGATTTCATGAACAAGAAGGAAGGAGAGACATTTGCTCTGCTGTTTGCTTTCACATTGCAGAGAAGAGTCAGCCAGTACACACCATAAGTGAGAGCACAAATTATGGAATATCATATATTTTGTGGATATAATTCTTCGGTGATCATTTTTTTAATAACTTATGGCATTTTTAATGAAAAAAAGGAGCAACCCGTTTTCCTTCATTGAGATGTTAATTTCTTGGAGTAATTTTTCATAAAAATTAAAGATACATATATAAATTACTATTTTTCTAATGTGGTAGGTTTGATTATGAAGAAAGATGATATGATATGGTGTGAATGATCTTCATGCCACGTTCAATGAAACATTATTAATTACTCTTCTACACGTTCTTTTATCAAAAATCCTAATTGATTGAGCCACGCTGATTACATTTACTAGACCATGCATATGTTTTTTACAGCCAAGAATGTATTTCTACGATGAGTAAAGAAGATAAAGTTCGAGTTAGAAACAATAACTATCCATGGTTATATGCACAAGAAATAATCCAAACGAAAGTTTATAGGACCATCAATTGCAACTGATATCTCATGCTCTTCCTGGCTCTTGATGATTCTGAGAGCTATGCAATGTACTATCAGCTGTGTATCCTTCAACAGGTTGTACTAGAGAGTTGTAGTCAAAGACGAATGTTAATGAACCCAGTCATAAAGAGGGGTTTTAGTTCACAATTACACTACCAGTAATCCCCACAAGAGCATTTCCCGCATTTGAAATGATGAAACCGTTGCACATCTCTTAGAATTATTTGCCTGTCAAATAAGAGTGATATAAGTTTAGCAGCAGAATGGCAATCCCCACAAACACGAAGATTCTTCACCACACGGATTGTTGTCCCCGGTGGAGTATTGAGTAGGCCAAAAGCAATGGCTAATTTCTCACTATGATATCTAAGACTGAGTTCTTTCTCTTCATTGCTCATTTCAGCATGAAAGACTAGAGAAACATCAGGTACATAACCAACCAATTTCAGTTCCTCCACCAACTTATCAAGTGCCCGATGCAAATCTGTAGAAATGCAATTCACTCCCTCCCCAGAGAAGAATTCACGCACTACATTTTTCACCTCTATGGAACTGCACCCAGGAATCTTTACAACCCCTCTATCAATCATTAATTTCCTCAACAAATCCACAGCTTCCCATTTCCCGGCTCTTGCACACATGTTTGATACCATCACATAATCTCCACCATGAGAGTCATCTAGTTCAAATATTCGCTCCAGCACCTGCTTCGCTAATTCTAAATCACCATGGCTACTACAAGCAGACAACAAGGTTCGCCATAGAATCGGTGTAGGCCTGATTGGCAATTCATCTATGAACTTGTAAGCTTCATCCAAGCGCCCAGCTCGACTCAGCAAATCCATCATACACCCATAATGCTTGATCCCAGGAATAATCCCATACCTGTCACTCATATTATGGAAGTACTCAAAACCTTCATTTACTAACCCAGTATGACTACAGGCATACAACAGGCCTAAAAATGTAATCTCATCTGGTCGTACTCTAGCCTTTCCCATTTCTTCAAACATCGATATAGCTTTAAGACCCTGCCCATGCGTGGCATAGGCCATAATCATAGCTGACCAAGTCTGTGTATCTCTTACACTCATGCTCTCAAAGACAGAAATCGCATCTTCCAAGCTCCCACATTTGGCATACATATTTATAAGGGCAGTGTTCACCTTGACATACTTATCAAAACCATTCTTCCTTATATATTCATGTATCCACTTCCCTAAGTCCAGTGCTCCCAATAAAGCACAGGATGATAAAACACTAAGCATGGTAACGTCAGTAGGCTTAAGTTTCTTAGCCTGCAATTCACGAAACAATGCCAGTGCTTCATTAGGCCTATTACTCCGAGTGTAACTTGTTATAATAGCATTATATGAAACAACACATGGTTCTAGTATCTTATCAAACACACGTCGAGCACTATCCACATCATTACACTCCGTATACATATTTATAAGTGCGGGCAGTACATAAACATCGTCATTTAGCCTAAGTTTGATAGCAAGGGCATGCAATTGTTTGCCTTCTCGAAAGGCCTTAGCAGTAGCACAAGCTTTAAGTAAAGAAGGGAAAGTGTAATTATCAGCAAAAAGACCGTCACTCAAAGCTCTAAAAAAAAGGGAAAATGCTTTCAGTGGGGTTTTTGATCGGGAATAGCCACGAGCCATGCTGTTAAAGAGGGTGATGTCTGGTTGGGGAATTTGATCGAACAGGTGGTAGGCATGGTCCATGGAGGAAGGAGTGGGAACAACAGTACAGGCATTGAGAAGCTTGGTTAGGATGTGGAGGTCATTTTGGAGGTGGGTTTTGATGGTAAAGGCTTGGATTTGCTTTATTTCTTGAAGGGAAGTGCATTTGGGTAGAAGAGATGGAGGGTGAGATGGGTTTGAGGCGTACTTTGAGGGAGTAAATGGACTTACTAGCGAAGATGGTGATGCAGCCATCACAGATTATTGAAAATTTGTACATTACTCACTGCCTCGTATGGACTCTTGAGGCCAACCTCTTGCTTTCAAGTTTGTATTTATTTTTATCTTTATTTATTTTTTATATGATACGAATTCGAAATATTTTGAAATTGGAGCAAATGATAAAAAGATGAAATTATTTTATATATAATATTTTATTTATGAGAATTAATTTTTTTTATTTTAAATCAATAGATGTTAATATTTTTAATTAAAGTGATTTAATTTCTCATTACAAGGGAGAGCGGAGATGGGGATAGAGATATCCACCCCTTTTGCTATTTAGATTTTGAAGATTATACTTTTAATAAAAAGTAAATTAGAGTTCATCCAAATGTGGAGACCAACAATGGATCTCCTATCCAAATAAATTACAATGTAATGTTTTTTTAGGATAATTACATAATAACGTTTTGTATTATGTTGAATATACAAAGTATAAGTATTTAATTATATTTTATTAATTTAAAACATATAATATACATTTAATAATTATATATAATACTTTAAACATAAATAAATTACTCTGAAGGAAACATAACATAGTTACTAATATTAGAATTTTGCAATTAGTAGCAGTACTACAACTTTAGAAGCAAATTTTATAAAGGCAGATATAAATTTCATTAGAAATTGCCACAACAAATATTGAATTTTAGGTCATAATATCCAATTAAGAAATTTTAATTTTTCAAAAACACAGACATTTATCCAATAGTTTGGCTAATACTTTCAAAACTAAATACAAAAAATTCCCTAAAAAATGGAAAATTGCAAAAGGTGGTGGGCTGGTGGCATGTGGCATGTGGCACTGCCATCCAAGAAATGGGGGCAGAAGAAAAGAACTGATAGTATAACAAATGCACTGGGTCTTACTTTGTACAATTACACCTTAAGAAAAAAAAAAAAAAAAAAAAAAAAAACATTTCTTGCAGATTTTGAACTCCAAAAGGCAAGTGAAACTAATGACCCACTTTGATTTTGATTCCTAGGAAATGAGAATTTATGCTTTTTTTTTTTTCATTTTTGATTTTGTATTATTCATAGTACCCATCATCTTCATTACCCATTTGTTGTTGCTTCCTTTTCTTTTAAATATTTGTACTTTCTTTTTTCTTTATTTTATTTCTTCTTTCTGGTAAGCCCACCATCGAAATCAATCCCTTTTTTTTTATTGTTATTATTGTTATTTTTTTGGTTGTTAGCATTCAGTGTTTTATTGTACTTTTCTTGCATTCTTTTTAGTATTATTTGCTTACTGCTATATCTGTTATGTCCTGTTCTTTCATTCACATGGCAACTTTATTTTATTCTTTTTTTTTTTTTTTTTTGCATTTTCTTTTAGTTTATGTTCTGCTACTGCTACACTTGCGTTGTTTAAATCTTTATTAAATAACAAAAATGGCAACTTGCTTTTTAAATTGTGGTGACTGTAAAAAATGAGAATGTGTATATATTTTTTCAACTGGGTTTTATGTATAGCTAGAATACTTCTAGGAATAAACCCAGATCCCTTTTGCAATTTTTATTTTGGGTGAGATTCCATTCTTGTGTCTGTACTGTAAAATAGAGCGTGAGAAATGTTTCTTTGGATTGTTTCTGCACTCTTCATGTTTGGAATCCACATGTGATTGTGTATGTTTCAGTGTTGTTTGTGTTTAAAAAAGGCATTTCATTTGTTCTTCATCTTTGATTAATCTACACGATTTGATTGTTTGTTTGTTTTATACTTAATATGGGTTAAGGGATTTATAGCAAAATGTCTGAAAATGGAAAGCTAGATTTTGTGGGTTTTGACATGTGCATTTGTTTCTTTGTTTCTCAGTTATTAAATGGTGCTGAAAGCAGATAGCAGTCGATGATTAGAAACATTTCATTTTTTTTTTGTTCCCTGGATGCATTAACTGTTGAAGATGACCATCAGACAGAGAGAAAAAATTCAGAACTTTTCAGAGCAGAAAAAAGTCTTAATAGGTGGGAGATTGAGCCAAACGGATACTGTGGAGACAGAGTTGCTTCAAGCATCCAACAGTGTGCAGCAGAAGTTGTGGAAGACTCTGTGGAATACTGCTTCACATCAACAGGAAGTTGGTAATGACAGCCAATGTGTTGAAGAATCTACTGAAACTGAAGAAAGGCAGTTAGATAAAGAGCATGTTACTGAAACTGAAGAAAGGCAGTTAGATAAAGAGCATGTTAATGAGGAAAACAAATTCAAGGGAGGCTATGACCATCTTTTGATTCTTGCACATTCTGCTGAACTTCTGTTGGAATCTGATAGCTTAGATTTTGCAAATGGGGATTATCAGAACCGTGAAGGTTAGTGCTTGCAGTTTTTGATGTCTCAATTCTAATTTGTTATGCATTTGACTGATAATATTTATTTGATCACTAATTGGGATTTCACATTTTCATCAGAAAGTCTAAGCAATGCCACAATTACAAATAGCTATTCAGTTTCTCCATTTTCTGCCCTTAGTATTTTGCAACCTTTGCAGATCATAAATCTCCTGGGAAACAAAGTGAAGTCACATCTGCAACTGAATGCATGAGAAGTAATGAGGATGTTCTCCATGGAGGAAGAGCTCCACGCTTGAGTCAAATTAGACGTCAAGCTCGATCACAGTGCAATATATTGGTGCAACAGAGCCTTGGGGAGTCCACAGTTGAGCACTTGCAAGGAAGAAGAATTCGTCTGACTCAAATTCGAAATCAAGCTCGGTCCAAAAACCATTCGCTACTTCAGGAGAGCACAGAAGAACCTTCATGTGGGGATTCACAAAGAAGAATTATTCGTTTGAGTGAGTTTAGGCGTCAGGCCCGATCAAGAAGTAACTCATTAGTGCAAGAAGTAATTGAAGATCATGTGCATTCTCATTCAAATTTTCAGACCTCTAAAGGTGGACTTTCTTGGAATTTGGTTTTCAGGAATTACTGGAGAAACTTTCTTGAACATGCCAATTTCTATTTTTGAGTTGGTGCTGCTGTTTGGACATAGTCCCTCAGTAGAAGGCAGTTTGAAAGAATTGCCTCTCCTTCACTTTGGACTTGTCTAATCTTGCATACAATCTTTTTTGAAAATTATTGCTGTGCCACAATGCGTAAATTAGTTAATTCCTCTGAACTTATCAATATCTTGTCAATCTGCTTCTTTCATTCCAGATGATCACAGGCAGAGGATTATGGCAGATATATTTGGAGAAGAAGATGGCTCTGGAGTAGGTTAGTATATTGTTTGTTGTCATGGCATAAATATCTTATGAATTCACAAGTAACAGTTTTAAAATTGCTTTACATTCTAAGAGTTAAGTTTACATTTGGTTAAGAGCTAAAAGCATTTCACATGTACTTTTTTCCTTGAGACTTTGTGTGGAAGCTAACCTGATGATCTGCAACAAGTACTGCGATATGAATTAATGGTTTTTTGAGTGTAGGAATCTCGTGTCATTGAAGCAAACTTCAAAAATTTTTTTGTAGTATTTCTGCATTTTCCCTCTTATTGTAGATGGTTGGTTGACAAAGTTATAATCTGGTTGGGTGACAAACTTGCTGTGAATAATGTTTTACCTGAATATATTTCCCTGAAATCATTAGTTATGATAAAATCTTCTCTGCCCAAATGGACTATGGTCTGGCGAACAGAGCTCTGGTGTGGGAAGTTATTTGTGCAGCCACAGTGATATGTTTAGAAATCCCGCCAAAATGCTGAGATGCAGTTTCCTTATTGGATTTGAAAATTTTGTTATACTCTTAGATCAGGCAGGCTCTCAATTTTTTCAACTTTCATCTTCTGTATTTACAGTTGCAAATTGTCATCAACCAGAAGTTGACAGTTTGCATAAATATAATATAAATGGATGAATCAAAGAATCTGTACCTGCTGTGTGTTAATTTGATTCAGTTGATACTTTGCTTTGGATGTTTGGCCTGTATGTGGCACTGACAATGTCAATACTGTGACAGCAGGCTTTGAAGTTCAGGATAAGATGATTTCAGAGAAAGGAAGGATGCAAGTAAGTCAGTTAAGATGTGAAGCTCGTTTGGGAAATGCTGGCATATTGGATAAAGGTGAAATATCCATTTCCTATCAATGCATTTTACATTTATATTTATTACTTGGAGATGTAAATGTCCAAAGTTTTCTCTGAATCCTTGTTTTGCTGTTTCTCAATTATTGAGAAACTTGGAGGATATCTTGGGAAGAACACCCAATCAAAGGAGTTGACTTATGAATTTCAGGAATAAGAGTTGAACTTTGAGTCTTGGAACAGGAAATTATTCCAAAAGCTGGTTCCAAGATTCATGGTATAATATGCATCAATTATGTGGTTGTTTATTGGGCAAAGCGAGTGTGATGTTTGCTTGTAACCATTGGTCTTGTTGCAGCTGGAACAAATTTAATTCTTTGGCTTTTGGCTTGATGCATAAAAAGAATATTTGACCCTGAAAACATATAGTACATGTTGTTAGAAAAAAACTTATGATGCAGGAGCATAAGATCTTCCAAAATCTATTGAAATTTTGTCTGTATTTGTCACTGAGTCGATGTTTAATTAGTTTCAATATTCCTTTTGCAGCAAAATTATTACCAAAATAATTGCAAAACGAAATCATCATAATGTGGGACCTATTTTGCCAAAAATATCTGAAACATTCATTGCTAGCAAGGTATCCATGTTCTGCGAACTGCATAACTTCCCCGGGACAAGAATTTGAATTCAAGTGATTTTCCAGCTCTTATATGCACATTCTATGATGGTCTTGTATGCGTCTGAATTCTAACTTGACTTAGCTCTTGCTGAACAGAACTTAGTAGTAACACAAGTGAAAAAGCTTCAAGTCGAGTGGTAACTCATTTCGAAGGATGTCGAAGGGCATCCTGAGGTGCAGAGTTTGAATCCTGCCATCGTCGATTTAAAGGGGAGGGATGTCCCCTATTGTGCGGTTGATCGATCTTAGGTCATATGTCCTCTCTTCTCTATTAAAAAAAAAAAAAAAAGCTTCAACTCATACTCATTGTCGTATATTTGCAAACTCAGGCAATGGAAAATGGCAGCAGTTAACTCCAATTAATTAGTAGATTTTTACACAGTTTACAGGATAAGTTTAGAATGGCAACACATCAGTAGGAATTTCTTTGTTATACAAACGTGACAGGACAAATAGTTTGGCACTCATACTTATAGTTGGATTATCAATGTATTTATGGCAGCATATATATATCTACTACACTACTTTGATATTTTGGCTTGGAAATTTTTTGCTGTTGTAAGAACCATATGCTGTCCAGACTTACGGTTTACATCATGAGTCATGTCCACCTAATTGCCTGTCAATGATGTTGATCTTATCGAGCACAACAAAGTCTTTGAAACATAGTGACTTCCCAGAGGATCTCAGATAAATCTTGAGTCAGCCTAGATGAACCTGGTGTCAGTATTGCCTGCGATTTGCTTCAGCAGATGTTCTTCAAGCCATGTTAAGTTCATACATCTGTAATGGAAATCTGTTTTGGATGGTGTTGTTTGTATTATGCTAATGAAGGTAGCAGAAACAGTGTCTTTTTACCGATTCTTTTTGTTATAGTTCAGTGCTCGTTCAGGTATTCTTCTAGTTCGATGTGCAAGTTGAGGTTGTTACTGTTACCTCTTCGGTTTTTGTATTAGATATACAGAGATTTATGCACAGAATAGCTCTATCGTGAAAATCAGCAAGTGATAATGAAGAAATTTATTGCACTTCACATAATTCTGATACATTAGCGTAGATAGTGTAAGAGTCAGCATATTACCATCTTTAGTTTCAGAGACGGGTTATTATTTGTTTAAGAGAAGTGTATGTACCTACTACAGCAACAATAAACCCAGACAGCAATATCCCCACAATCACCACCAGCTCAAACCCGAACTTTCGAGCAGCCTTGTTAATCTTCAAATGGCACAAACATGGTAACAGCATTGAAACAGTGATACTCAAAAAAGCACCAATGAAAGTCATTACATAGCCAAAGAATGGAATGGTAAGTGCTACCACCAGTGTGCTGATCATAATTGCAGTTCTTACGAGAATACAGAGAGATCTGCTCTTGCCAAGTCGAAATGTGTCCTCCATAGCTTTAGCAATTGGAGCAGTGGCAACTGCATACTTGGTAAGGGGATTCACTAGAGTAGTATATATAGCTATTTTTGTGCTAATTTTTCTTATAGGAAGGTTCAATGTCACTTGAGACGTCAAGTGTTCTCCATACATAAGGTAGCCTAGAACTGCCATTGATCCATAGGTGAAGGTACTTGTAACAAAGCAGACAAGTAGAACCTGCAATGATATAGAGTAATATAAAGTTAAATACTACTTTTTAAAAAAAAAAGTGGATGCACGGTGTGTGTTGCGCCCAACTAGTTATATGACACGTACTCCGAGTATGTTGCACACATTCAGTGGCTGAATGCCACGTACCCGTCTGCCGGTGTAGTGTATCATTCAATCATTGGATGGATGGATGTAATTTTACTGCTGTAGAGGCAAGTACTTTTGAAAGGGTAATGATTTGTGTCTTTTAGAAATCTCAAGTAAAATTTTTGTCTTTATTTGTTGCGGATTGTTTGGCTGAATTTGCAAGAGAATTGGACTTTGGTTGTCATAGGCTCGAGACACCTCCTTCGGCTGTCAGTTCTTGGATCGAACATAATAGGATAGGGATTGCCTATTGCAGGGTAGTGTAATGCTGTGGTTTTAGGCTTATGCCTATTTTTCTTTAAAAAAAAAAAAAAGATGTATCATTACCCTTTTTCAAATCATACCTTAGAGAATTGGCTTCTATCTTTCATGGAATTACACAATGTTGGGAAAACAGCATGACCACAATAACAAAAAGTGAACAGGCTTATAGTAGTAGGCAAGCCACCCCAATTCCAAAGCACATCTCCTTCATGAAACCCAACACCATCAACAGCACCAACCCAAAATACACAAACAAGCAACACAACAGAAGCCAAAACACCTCCAGCAGAAACATAAGCCAACATCCCTAAACTCCTTAACCATGTCGTTGGCAAGATTACAAGGGCAGTTAGCAAAACAAACCCTTGTCTACCTCCAAGTTCAATTCCACCAACTTTGAAACTCATATCAGGAAACAGCTTGTTCAGGTTGTCACCTTCTAGTATCAAGAACTCAACTGCAACTAAATATAGTTCAAGATACATGAAGAAGGATACTAGAGCTCTTCCTTTGTATCCAAAAGCTCTTTGTCCTATGTCTGGATAGGTTCTGATAGTATCTGCATCCATGCATCGTCCAAGGAGCAATCCTGTGTACCACATCAAAATTGCTAGCAGAAAAAGCAGTATTAAGCTCAACCACCCTCCTTGTGAAAGTGCATATGGGATTGACAGGATTCCAACTCCTGCAAAACAAGGAAAACATTATGGTTAATTGGCAAAAGAGCAGTACTTTCTTTTAGCCCATGATTCTTAACTATTATGCATGCAATACTGGAATTTGATATAGTTCTTGATGGGCATACAAAAAAAAAGTGTATGCATTTAATATAGATGCATGTTTGTGAGGGAAAAAGATGAGACCAGATAACACATTGATTCCATTAAAACAAGTTCTAAGGAAGGTGGTGCCTTTGCCAGCAGGTTCCTGTGCTTGTGGAAGCTGGTTTTGGCTCTCCATGACCTCTTTTAGCTAGCTTGTACGAATTCTAAATTTGATGGTTGCTCACTATCCGCTATTTTGCTACTTATATAAGTGTTTTGAGCAAAATTCTCCCTTCAAAAGTTTCTGCTCCAATAATTCTTGGAAAAATGCATCCCTTTAGCCCCTAAAGTTTTTATTTTTTGTTTATTCAGTCCTATACTTTAATTTTATATAATTAGGCTCTCAAACTTTTTTTTTTCTTTTTATTTTGAAATTCACAACTTTTTGAGGACGGGATAAAATATTGTAATTAATAATAGAAAAATTTGAGGCTTTGAAGTTGGAGAGCCTAATTGTATTACATAATACCATGTGACTCAATTGTCAAAAGGAACAAAATTAAAGGGCTCATAAAAATTATTATGAATTAGCTTTGGTTTTAAAATAGGAGGTAGTGAGGATGAGTAGATAGCCATTTCAAATGGCACTTGGCAACCCCTACAAGTTTTTATTTGTGACAAGTGTGTTGTTAAATTAAAAGGGTACCTACTCATATGCCACCATCAGCACCAAATGTGCCTTCTCATTTAGGGTTCTCCCGTATATGGCTTGTCTGCTTCACTCATTCATTTTACATGCATAACCCACCAATAAGATAAAATGATTTTGTAGAATTTTAAGTTTGAAACTAAATATGCTCTTAAAAACCATGATTTTCAAAGTAATTACATAAAATTTTAGAGAAAATTCCTATAGGAAACTAGCTATTAGAGTTATATATGCTTCACTAGAGAACCACAAATTAAGCTATATCTAATTGATTCTCTCCTTGATTACTCAACATTACAAGTATATTTTTAAATTATCGAAGTCTTTAAAGCTAGCACATGCTATGTTTACATTTTCTCAGATTGGTGTAATTACCACTTTTAATGGTTACAGTCCATGAAAATTTATATTTTTTTATTGATACAGTAAAAATATTTAAAATTTAATGCTACATATAATTTTTTGAAATATCACATTTGATTATTTTATTCTTAAAGAATTTTAAAAGTACACTCTGATATATTTCAAAAGTATTAAATTTAATTATTTTAAAATTATTGAAAAAATTTTATTTATTTATAAAATTTATTTAACTCGAGGAGAGATACAATAAATCTCAAATATAACAATCGTGTAAACAATGAAAGAGAGGATATAAAAGCTAAACTCAAATTGCACGATGATCAATCGTGTGTTTCTAGAAAAGTGTTTTTATTTTTTGAATTTTTGGAATTCAATTTTACTGAGAAAAATAATTGAATTTAGAGTTTCAAAAATTAGATATGTATATTTCCATTGGTTAAGGTGTGGTGCCACCTCCATCTTGACTGATATATATACTTTGATAAGAAGGTTTGTGCAATATTGCAGGTCCTAAAATAATTGAGCCATAAGAAGAAAAACTATATGAATAAATAATTAAAGACTCCATTTTGAGATATTAACATTAATTATAAAGCACATCCACCGAAAAAAAAAACCACTGGGAGTTGGCCAGTGGTGAGTAAGTAAAGGAACTTGCTTGAGGGAGATTCGAATCTCCTTTCCCCACTTTCTAAAAAAGTGGTTTCAATTTAAATTTTTTTTTTTTTGTGGAGTTTTAATAACGGATAGCCCTTTTTGTGTGGGATTTAATATCAGATATTCATGATAGCAGGACGGAGTTTAATCCCTTCTTTTCCCAGCTCTTTTGGGAGCCCTCAGACTGTTTTTAATAAAAAAAAAAAAAATTAAAGCCCAAAAAAAAAAAAGGGCTTCCACCCTCACCTTGCATGCAAACAGTACATGTTCATAATTAGTGGCTTTAATATTTACATCTTTATTAGTTCTTTGGACGATTGATAGATAGTGATGCTGATGCAATACTTTAGTTCCCTAATATGGTGCACCACATCATAAAGTGTTACTAATATAAATATCAACCACTCTGGATTGAATCTTTGTTTTGGATTAGAGAATCTAGATCTCTTACTTGATTATTTGGGATTTGCAAGGACTAAAGTCAATCTATATTATGCTCAATATATATTTTATATACATGTTATGTATAAACATATATTATAATAGCTATACAACTCATGTTATATTATATTATATTATATACTATAAACATTAAATTCAAAATAGCATATTTTTTTATGGAAAAAATTAAATTTTTTATTGATTGAAAATTAAAAATATATCTTAAAAAAATATTATTAATAATATTACAATAAAATTTTACTCAAATCATACATTTTTTTTATTATTATTATTCTTAAATTGCATTAACAGAACTATTTTAATATGCAACTCGACGATCCATATGCTTCACCCAATGACTTTGATTAGCTATATATAAATCAACTCTTGATTTTTAATGAGTTCGATTGTATAAATATTAACAGAAATTTCACAATTGGAAGATAATCATATTCTACAAAGGATAAATAATCAAATCCCAAAAAGAGTATTAATTTTATAAAGGAAGATCCAAAAAATCCAATAGAAAAAAACATATCAAAGATCTATATATTATTGAATGTAAAGAAATAAAATAAGCTAAATTAAATATAAAGAAATAATAAGAGATCATCGTCGATCTAAAAGAGAATCGATGAACGATGGTAACAAAAATGAAAGTTTTTTATAAAATCAAAAAAAAAAAAGAGTGACTCAAAATAACATGATTGATATTAAAAAGTTTATATTAAAAATTTAAAATTAAGCATAATATATATCTACACACACAAAAGAAAAGTACATTAAGCTAATATTTATTCAATTTTTTCAATAAACATTAAAAATCTAGAACTTTACTTCAGGAGAAGTTGTGTAATCCATCAATAATTCAAATATTTTATTAAGTTTAATTAGTTAGATTAAATGCAAAATTGCTTGTTAGATAATTGATAAGTTAATTCTAGTTTAACTTTCAATTAATTTAGTTTATGAAACACCAACTCATTTGAGTTAGTTTAAATTAGATATAAGTGATTTAATACAAATTTGTGTGACAAAATCAAATTACTAATTGAGTTAGTAAATTAGTTTGGACTTTAGATATTAGGAAAATATTATATATATATATAATAATTAATTATTTAAAAGACATTAGGAATTAACAGTCAACTGCTACGAAAGAGAAAATCATTTTACTATTTTGCTTCTTCAAATTTATTTTATGCCATAATTACATATATATATATAGAACAACTGCTCCTAGTGCCACCCAGAATGAAACATGATAGGTCATGTTTATATATAACATGAGAGATATCTCTGTCTTGATCTATGATCCAATCCAGCAACTTAGGAAGGGCAAAAAAATTATGTTTCTGCAGATAAATTGAATTTAATAGCACCAACTAAATTTGTATATTTGTCAGATGAACATTATAATGTGGTCGGTAGAAAAACAACCACGTACGTATTATACAGACATGTATCTTGCTTTCCTTTGACATGTAAAGAAGTGTTACTTCAAATAAAAAATGATAACAACATAAAAGCATTTTTAAAGCAGCTTGCTGCTGCTGCTGCTAAAGCTTTATTCACATAGTTCCTCCGATATTTGAATAGTGTTAAGATAAGATAAGATAGGATCGGATTGGATGTTTACAA